>JACEIK010009160.1:0-50628 GCA_018107945.1 Datura stramonium
ATCACAATTCTATATACAGGTAAATGATCTCTGGATTCAGTATTAATGAAACTGCATGCAAAGTTGGTTGATTAATGGGGCTAGCTCCATGCACATGAATGCAGCATAAACTAGAACAAGAAATAAGAAAAACTAAGAAACTTAAGTTAAAAAGAATATGAAGAAAGACAAGAAAAGAAAAGAATGAAGTTGCTTAAAAACGTTGATTAAATTTTTTGTCTTTTTCTTAAAAGATTTTATAATATATAAAATTGATATTTAATTATTTTATTAAATATTTAATATGATTCTGCATGTCAGTTAATACAAAGAAAAATCAAAAAGTTGAGCAGGCTATAATTACGATGAAAATGTGAGTTGTGGGACCCAAATGAGCGAAGACGTTATCGCGGCGACCACCAGTTAATATGTTAATATAATATATGTTTCTAATTGCGCTATTGTTACAGGTGAAATGGTGGTGTTGTGAGCATTAAATCTTTCATTATTTGAACTACGTAGAAAATCTAACATTATGGCCTTTAAATTAAATTAGAATTTTTTTAATTTTTTTAATTTTTTTAATTTTTTTAATTTTTTTAATTTTTTTATATTTCTTATTTTTTAAAAAGTAATTTTTAAGAAAATATTTTTTGCTATCGAACACACCCTTAAGATGAAAATAATTTTGTTTAAAATAATTCAAAGAAAGGTCACATGACTCCGTAAATATAAATGTATAATTGTAAATGCAAGATAAGTGTCTTTTTCATATTTCTATATTGAGTTGTATTATATTTTAGTTTTTTTTTCAAGTAGCATATTTTTCCCTAACACGTTTATTTGCAAACATAATACTACGATTAGTAAAATTGATAGATGATATGAAAGAAGAATGATATTTTGTTTATTATTTTCATCAAGTTCTATATCGCAGACAAAATCAATGGCTATTTTGTCTTTAAGTTTGCTTTGTGTTTCTAACTTGATTAGTTTTTAGTCAAAATTTTTATTATTTTAATTTATTTTTATTTTTCTTACGAAGAAAAAAGATAACACATCTAGCCTAGCATAAGCTGATTTTGTCTTTTTCCTATTTTTCATATTGAACTATATTACTATTCTAGTTTCTCATATAGCATGTTTTTCCCTACCACATTTATTTGCAAACATAATACTACCGGTTAATGAAATTGACGGATGATCGAAGAGAATAATATTTTTCTTGTTATTTCGGAAGTCAAGTTTTATATTTGCGAACAAAACCAACTTTTAAACAACCATTTATTTTTGTTTGAGTTTACTTCGTGTTCTCATTTTTTAATGTAGAACGGGTTTGTAGTCAAACTTTTTATTTTTTATCTTTCTTACGCGAAAGAGAAGAAGATACATCTAGCCTAACCTGCTTGATTTTGTCTATTTTCATGTACCTTGTTTTCTCGCTCAGTCATTTTGCAATCACATAAATCGAGAAAAACCATTTAGCTTATATTATCTCTCTTTAAAATAGCGGGTGTTTTCGATTTTGTTTAAAAATAAGTAGTGTTTTACATAAAAGAAAAATTAATGATGTTCTTCAATTTTATCCTTATTTAAATGGAGAGAGATTACATAATAGAAATCTTTAAAGAGTTTTACGTTTTGAGGTATTTATTAAGGGTAAGTTGGTTTTTACTTTCTAGGAATAAGTATTTTTTTTAAAAGTGTACACAAACTAAAAGCACCACTTATTTTTAAAATGAAGAAAATATAAAACTTGTTTGAACAACTTACATACCACTCAATTAATTTTATAAAAAAATTAATTACAATTCCCTCAGCATCAAGTTTCAACTTTCACGGTGCAGTGGTTAGCACTTAGTGGGTTTTTTTTACTTTACTTTTTAATTTCAATAATAAACAAAAAAGTATTATCCTACGAACGTCTATATATAATCAAGCAAAATATTATATATAGAGTTAAAGTGGCCGGATGTGGATGCTCAAAGGAGGGTGCGGCATCGGGATAGGTGGAGAGGCAGTAGCGACTTGAAATATCGGCTATGAGAGTGCTTTCCCCATCCATTAGAGAAGTCATTTTCTCATTTTTAAAAACTTATTTTCCTGAAAATAGTTTTAAAAATATTTTGATCAACTAATCATGAAAAAATTTGAAAATCATGAAAAAATAAAATATTTTCCGTCGTACCAAATACACAACACACATCTTCTAATCTTATTTGATGATGAAAAATTAATTTACAAGTAGTTTTGATTTGATCAATTTTTTTATAATTTTATTTCTAATATATTTTTTTCTAAAGTAACTTTTAAAATTTTAATTATTTTTTATTTTATTATTTTTATCATACATCCTTCTAAAGATTATCTTTTGTGTTTCTAATCATGAACAATACTTAAACCCCCTCTTTTCAGTTTATAAATGAAAGAGATTTGTCAAACAAGAAATATGTTTCTATATAAATATAAAATATGTATTAAAATTATAGATTTTATGAATTTGAAAATAAAATGCTAATTCCACCTTGGACTATTAACCTCTAAAATCAAGGTTGTAGAATTAAGTAATATATATTATATTAAAGATGTGAAGGTTTTAGAATGTTGATTGAGCTTTTTGTTAACCCGTTAAAAGGCCTTCGTAATAGACAAATTGATGGGTCTCTTATTTACTCTTAGATTATTATTTAAAATTTTTATTTTTAATAGTTATCTTACCACATTAGGTTACGCTTTCTGTTCTTCTTAAAATATTTTCACCTCCTAAGGTTTTCTATTTGTGACATAACCTCAAAGCAAACCTTCAACCAACTTATTTACCATATTAGATTTTCTATTTGGGATAACACTCTAAAAAAATTAAATTTACATTATTTAGATTTTTATTTTGGACATAACTCTAAAAAGAAATTCAAATTTTACGTTATTTTACCATTTAAGGTTAGATTTTCTATTCTTCCTTAAATATTTCCGTCCCTAAAGTTTTCTATTTGTTGACATACCTGTTTAAAAAATTTCCACCAAATTTTTCACCACCTCATTTACCATATTAAATTTTCTATTTGTGGCATAACTCTATTTTAACGTAAACCTAAATGCCCACCAATTTCCACCTCCCTAAAAAGTTTCAACTGCCTGCCAACCCTAAAATATTTTCATCCAAATGTTTCCTTTTTTTTTAAATTAAAGTGTCCTAATATTTTTATATTTTCAAATTTTTTTAGGTTTATAAATCTTTCCACTTCTATGAAATAATTTATAATTGTATAATTTAATTCAATCTCTATCTTTGTAAGTTTTCATGTTTCCTTGTCTTAAATCTATCTTTTTTATCACATTGTGGATTTGGAGAACACAATAATAATTGATATGATAAATTTCGAGTTGTTTATATTGAAATAATTTAAGCTTAAGATTGTCTCGTTTAGTCTGATGGAATTTTATAATAATTAACTGTGAAATATACATATATTACTGCATTGCATTTTAGAGTTCGTATAAGCGAATGATTTATTTTATCTTTTAATCGCGTTATTTCTACAATATTTTTATTCATTAAGAAGCGAGTATTAGAACAAATTCAATAAAGAACTATTAGAGTGGATCAAACTCTTAAACATAATTATTTGTCAATTTGAAATTTATGATTTTTTTTATTTTTTTTATTTTTTTTATTTTTTTTGTATTTTAAAATATTGAATGTTAGAATTAAAAATTTATTTTAATTAATGAGATTAAGTACTTAAGGTATTTAGTAATAAGTAAATGTGGTAAATATCTTCCAACACGTACGTATGTTCTGTCGGAGTTCTGTATGCATGCAATTGTGTAGATAATATTTGGATTTCTTTTTAAATTAAATGATATCTTTTCAGGACTCAGGAAAGGAGAATAATTGGGTTAATTAAGAAGCAATTTGTTGGAGTTGTAGTGATACTTTGATTTTTTATATTCAAAGTCTTTAGAAAAAGGAATTAAATATTCAAATTTTTAATACAAGAATTTTCATTTCTTCCTCTCATTTTTCTGTCATACTAAAGTTCACATAAAATTTCAGAATAATGTGATGAAATTTTTATTTGTAAAAGTAAAATTCAAAAAAATGACTATTTTTAACGAACAAAACCGAAGAAAATGGCCAGTGGGCTTTTTATTTATACCAATATATATACACGTGACGTTAACAAGCACTTCAAATTCATAAACTATAAGAACAAGAAGAATTACTGAATCACAATTCTGATATCTGAATTCAATAATGAAACTGCATACCAAAGTCGGTTGATCTATGGGCTAGCTCCAGCACACATGAATGCAGCATAAACAGAACAAGAAATAAGAGAAAAACTTAAGAAACTTAAGTTAAAAAAAAAAATAGGAAGAAATAGAAAAGAAAAGAAATCATTTGGACTATGGCAGTAAAAGAGAAATGATTAATACCTTCATATCACTGAAAATGATTTGAAATCTTTGTAGTTCACCTTCACAGGAGCAGCACCACCATAGCCATGAAAACAACTAAAAGAAGCAGAAAAAGAAAGCAACTGTAAACTTAAGATGGTTGAGTTTATTGTCCAAATTAAAGTACTTGAGAAAAAAAAAACTTGAAATATACAGTATGATTCAAGTTTTTTTTTTATTATATCTCTTCTTGATTTGGTAAACCTATAGAAGTACAAAAAATCAAGGCCAAAAAAATTCACCGGGTTGCTAGTTCATTGTCTTCTTCATTTACACTACTATATCATTGGCAATCAAACAAGGAGGTTTGTGTTGGGGGGGTTGGGGTTGGAGCTGAAACTGCCGAAAGCACCAAAATTACTTGATCATAGGTAGAAGCCCTCAGCAACCGAGCTTGTTTCTCTCTTGGCTCCAATGGTACTTGCTTCAGCCTTCTCCTTCTTCTTTCTTGAATATGTCACTATGGGTTTGTTTGGCAACCTCTTGGAATCTCTGGGAGTGTCCTTCGCCCTTTGTCACATTGCTGTAAGCCAACCAAATAGGACTTCTCCTTCTCTTTCTACATGTCCTTCACTGTTTAGTATCTTGGCTTTCTCCCTGAACTCTATTTCAGCATCTGTCATGACTCCAAAGTTTCTAAGGGTGAGCTGCGGATCACTTTCCAACAATGGTGAGCTTTGTTTGGAGCCTGCTGGCACCATGACAAATATGAAGGACCTGATGAGAAAGCAAAACATCTTCTCTTGAATACCTGGAAAGGCTGTTGAAAAGTTGATACACGGCCAGAGCTCTTGGTCATGAAACCAGCTGCCCGACTAATGGAAACGCTGTGGCCTTCTTCTCAGTGGTGTGAAACACTTTTGCACCATATCATAGTTGTGTATCATCATCGAGGTGGATTACGTTCCGCTTAGGAGACCAATACCTGCCTGTACAGAGCCCAAACATCCCCCTTACTAGGGAAAATTTGGATAACACCACCAGCCCCTTTCACCCACTTGACCTTGTGGGAGGAAAGGGTGAGCGTCTTATTGATTTCACGCTTGCCTATCCTGAAATCTCCACTGGTCTTGAGGAAGCCAGAACCAACCCAATTAATTGGGCCGAGTTCAGGATTGTTTTAGAGTTTAACCAGCTCAACTGCACTTTAAATGGCTTTCTAGATATCACGTGCTGAATCAGAGCACAACGCGTCATGCCATCTTCGTTGTCATAAGCAGCCCAGACTTGATTATCATCAAAAGATTTTTCAGTTCTATCCTCGTCAAAATTATGGAAGTCTGGATCAGGAACAGTCATTGACTTAGCTTCTGGTTCTAAACTTAGGGCACTAAAGGCGGAGCGCTTTTCCTGCCCACGTAATATTTTGGAATCAACACATCATGAGCAGTTTTATCCCTTCTCAGATCATTTTTATTAACTTGAGGAGCAGTTTGCTTAAGTCTTCTCCACTTCTTTTTCCTTCTTAGATGAAGTTGAGAAGCAGCAGTTGTGCTCCATTCTTTAAACTTCTTGGTTGATCCTCCTTCTAGCCTTTTCATCAGCATATTCTGAATTTCTAAATGGGACAACTCCTTGAACTCCTAGGTTTGTTACTTCCTAGCAGCAACCCTCTCTGCTTTCAAACACCATCCTCATTCCCATGTATGTTTCCTTGGCGGCTAGATCCACCTTTTGCAGCCAATTCATTTACCATTCCTTTTCCTTGAGATTTTGACTTCAATTCAGCTGTCGTCTCTTTTTATTAGCCTATCAGCTTTAGAACAAACGGAAACTGAATCAGGAACAAAACCTTTTGTACCTGCATCAGTTTTCATGAACAAATTGCTTTTCTTCATAAAAGCCTCCCTGTTCAGTGCACTCACAGCTGCTTCTGCATGAGAGCTCTCTTGAGTTTCCACCAGTTGGCTGGCCGGGGTGGGCAGCTTGTCTAGTTGTGATGGCATAGGGCTGTGCACCATTTGCATCTCTCGTCTTAAAAACTTGATCCTGCTGAATGTTTGCTCTAACTGTTGAGCCAAGCCAGAATATCAGTTTGTACTACAGATTTTGAAGCTGTAGAGAGCTTCACGCCTGGGAAACAGAAGATCCATTAGCAGCAGGATATTTTGTACCCTGCTGCTTCAGAAAGCAGGTAAGCTTGATCTTTCACCACTAGAGCATCTACCTCAATTGCGCAAAGGCCGGCGACATTTGGGGCACATAATATTTTTGTTTCGGTGAAGCTTTAAGTATTCATACCGTATCTGGCATAGATTTGTATGTCCAGAAGGTCTCAACTTTTGATGACTGGGGAGCCACTGGGGCAGACTGAAAATTAGCGTTGGCTGTGTTTCTGGAACTTGCTGGATTCATGGAGAAATTATGAAATCCGTGCTGGTTTCCTTGCATGGATGCATTCCTCACAGCAAGCTTATTGTCATACGCGGCTCTTTTGGCTCTATCGGACAACAAACTCCATGCTTCGATATTAAAATCTTAAACCCCCATCTGCCCCAACAGATTTATTTTTATCAGGGTGAAGAGCTAGAGCAAGCCTTCTGTAATGTTTCCTTATTGTTTCATCATCAGCTGAGGGCTCTACAGAAAGGATACCGCCAAATATCCACTTCACCATAAATCTTCTTTTCGTGAGCAACGTAAACTTTAACAACTTCTAGGAACTGAGAAAGCCCATCAAGGCCTGAAGCAGATTTTGAGCCTTCAAAGCAAATCTTTGAGCTCCAGCGATGTCCTTCTCAGTTCTTCCTATCAGCCGTTTCTTTGGCCTTAACAGCTTCATCTTTGTTACATTCCATTTGCCTACAACCGGTGGAGGCTGCAAAGCATAAGCTTTGAAGCCCATCTCCCTCCGGATTCAACCAGTAAATGGAGCAACACTCGGCTTGAGCCTGGTTATTGCATGAAGTTTATTAACATAAATACTCTAGAGAAGAAATGTCTTTGACTCTTCAAACCCTAAGATACAAAAATTACAAAATGCAAGTCACAAAAACTACAAACTTAAAAGCCGGAAAAAATACCATATAAGAAAAAAGGGTACAAGTAGTACAAAGCAACGACTTATAAAAAATAAAAAATAAAGAACGCAAGCCAGATTGAGTGTGAAACTAAGGTTTGATTACATTTTTCATGTATACCATGAATTGTCATATCAGTTTCCACAAACACCAGAAAGCACAAACAATTACAACTGAACAAGAACCCATGAAAGATTCTGAACTTTACGGAAACTAAACCTAATTAGTAATAAGATAAGAGATATTGATATATGAAGGGAACTTACAATAATGTCTATCATTATACCATTCGATCTATTGAATTAACTATATTATACCTTTGAAACCTAACCATGAGTGAGTTCAAATAGATGAAATAATTGCATATGATCTAACCATGTTTATTGAGAATCTCCATTTTATTATTTCCAAAACACGGATATATTTCATCAATGAGACAAATGTAAAGGACTCCGTACAGAGCATAAGTAAGAACGAGACAAAAATGGGATGTGCTTTCTTATTGAGGGAAACTTCTCAACAATCTTCCCATTTGACGGACAAAAATTTGAACTTTGTGCCAGACTGTGGAATGTCTAGGAAGCCAATAACAAAACCAAATTGGTGGAGAAGTTGAAATTAACCTTCTCGGCACAACAGGACATTGTAATGACAAGATCAGGACACTCGTTCCAGCCACAAAATAAATGCATCTTCCTTTTTGAACTTTCTCTCCTATCATGTGACGAAATCTATAGGAAACTGGTCAAACAATCATGGGAAACCGACAAACTGAATTACCAACCTTTTGAAAACCTAGATTACAGTGGCGCGAAAAGCAATTCTCAACATCATTCAAGTTTCTCTGGGCCATAAATAGTTGAGTAGATATGCTATGAAACCATAGATGCATCTCTTCATGCCCATTCCACACTTGAAGTACCATTTGTACAAATAAAATTAATTTATACAGATTTCTCATAGGATCCATTTCCAGACCCCAAAAAAGCCTCAAGCCAAACTAGTTAGGGTTGGTTATATAAATTATCGGTATTAATTATTTTCTTTGAAACTAAAATAAAACTAGACAGCTCGAAGATATATCCTAAATGTTCATTCTTAAACCATTTTCTAAACTGATAAATGTAGACATTAATTTATGATTCTGAAAATCTACTTCCTTTTGCAAGTTACAGAATTTCAGACCAGACACTTCAAAATTATTACTTTTTTCTTCTTTGTAAAAACATTATTACAAATCTAGAACAAAATCTCTCAATTAAAGCTTTAGAAGCAAAGTATTCATCACTCAAATAAACTTTAAGATGTATTAGTTAGAGGTATCTATATAAAGATTTTAACGCCTTGAATCAACATAGCAGGACATGAATTCAGCCAGTAACTAGAATCCTCTAATTCAAAGTCATCTCTAATCTACAGATTAAAAGAAAAGTTAAGTAATAGATACTAATTTAAGATTCTGAAAATCTACTTCATTTTACATAAGTTACAGAATTTCAGACCAGACACTTCAAAAATGGCACTTTTTTTCTTCTTTGTAGAAACATTCACCACAAAATCTAGAACAGAATCTTTCAATCAAAGCTTCAGAAACCAAAAGTATTCATCAGACTTTAAAGATGTATTAATGAGAGGAATCTATATAAAAATTTTAATGCCTTGAATCAACATGACATGAATTGAGCAAGATAACTGAATCCCTCTAATTCCAAAGTCATGTATAATCAACATAGATTAAAAAAAAAGCAGCAAAGGGCTAGATTCATATATATGTGTGCACACAGAGATATATACATATATATATATATATATATAAAAATCAACGCAGAAATCATCTTCCTCACAAAAACAAATGCAGAAAACAGTTGCAGCAATCCGAATGCAGCCATGCATGAAAACAAGGAAGCATTTGATTAAACGAAATATACCTACAAAAAGGAAGCAATGGTGAACCGAATGGAGTGAGTCGGTGTTGAATTTCAACCCCAAAATTTCTTTCTTCCGCTTCTAGCTATTCAGACTGTTGATCAATTCAGAATTTCACAAACCCTAGAGGAATCGCAGTTTTCGGAAGAAAAAAGAGGAAAAAACATAGAAGAAAAAACTTCTGTTTGCCTGAATTTAAAGTAGTAATATTTGGCCTGACCCTATTGATTTTTGTTCTTTATAGTTGTTGGGGGGTGGGGTTGGGAAGTTAGTTCAACTTTTTATTTATTTTGAGTTATTTGGAGAATATTGTTTAAAAATTTATTCTAGCATTAATTGTAATTTTCCTTTCTAAATTTTTTTTCTATTTTCTTCTCTCTTTTAAATGACATCTGGGGAAAATTTTTGAATTTCTGACTATAATTGAATTTTATCTTAATATCTAAAATCTATTTCCCGACGATAAAATATTATCTTTTTGCAAAACCTCCTTCACTGCTGAATGTTGAAGTTAGTATCTCTTTATATTAACTGAGAAAATAACAGAAGCAGACAACTTGTAAGGAAGAGAAGGAACAAGTGCATTCTCGAGTTTTAAAATCTATCTCAGATTTAGTAAACTTAAGACTTTCTTACTGAAACAAAAATTAGTAGTGAAAATGTTGATTAATACTAATATATTGAGATCAGCGTATGCTAACTTTTACACAGTAACAATGGAGTTAGCACTGAGTTGATGATTAAGAATTCTGCATAAAACATGAATTTTGATTTGTTACTTCTGACAAACTTAAGCCAGAAAGAACATGGTTTGTATAGGTGAAAACCACTTTTATTCACTCACATATTGTCCAAAACCAGAGCTCTCACTTTCAGTTTCAAATTCTTGTCTTTATCTAATCCTTGTCAATCTGTACAATTACTAAACAGACAAATTATTATCTTACGCACCTCCTACACTGCTGAATATTTAAAGCTACTATCTCTTTACATTCACTGAGAAATAATAGAAGTAGGTAAGATTTGTAAAGAAGAGAAGGAATAAATGCATTCACCATTTCTTCAAAAATTTAATAATGTACCACAAATGGTGATCATGGCCTATGATCAACAAATTACAAATGACTGGCATCACCAGAAATTCAAAAACAACCTCCCATATTTATGAACAAGTTTGTGTCCAAAGACTTCATAGACTGTATTACAAGACAAAGATAATATGTTCCAATGGCAATCAAAAAAATTGTGTGTATCGAGAACACTCTACAATAGTATTATAGACAAAGAGACATGACAGGGAATAAGGATATACTTTTGAATGCAGACTGCAGTAGTGTCTTAAGTTGAATATCCTTCAAGCTTGAGGCTTGCCATAGATTTGTGCATAAACCCTCTTCGTTCGATGCACAACAATCATACTCAAGATAAATGCGATGATGCAGAGTCCTGACATGATGCCCATTGTGAGTGAATAGCATATGGAACCATAACAAGTAAGGAATTCATCCTTAACGAGAGGTACTCCCTGACCCGGTCCACAGACATGAACCCGATGTTCATGTTGCTGTTTTGCCTGATAGTCATATATACCTATATGCACATAGAAAGATCAGCGAACCAGCTGGATAGCCAATGTAAGGAAGTTATACAATGCACCAAACTTGCAGTCAAGAGTTCTGAGACTGCAGCTGGTACAACAGCCCAGTGTGCTCCATAGCAGTCCTATCAACACAGGGCCATATATTGAACCAGGCCACCCCATATAATAGAAGAATAGAGCAAATGCCATAACAACTTGAACTGCAGCCATTGCCACTGGTCTTGGGTATGCATAATTATCTGATAATCATTATAAACAAGTTAAAACATCAGAAAAATGCTTCCATAAGGAAGAAGCTGTATTAGTGATTAGGAACTTGGAAACATACTTTACTATATTCTCAGAGAAGTATCCACCAGCAACACGGCCAAGAAAGTTCCAAATGCTAATCATTGAAACAAATACATGGTGTGCGTAACCTAACGACTGAGATATCTGACCCAGATTATCAAATCCGTCAAACCAGAACCAGATGCTAGAACTAGGGAGATAAAAGCCAAGCCAAAAGTCTGCCTTTACGAGCCTGAAGTAAAGTGAAATCCTCTCCTGCGTGGACCTTTTCCTCAGCTTGACTCAGGCTGCTCCTTCTGCTGCTGCTTGGAATAGTTTAACACAGGTACGCAATTCTCTTTTGTCTTTCCGATGGTAGGGTGTGTCTACCTCAGAAGACTTCTCATCTTCCACCTCACTGAGGCTGAGAATGAAACTCCCCATTCTAGAGGATTCTTGTTTCTCTGGCTCTAGAAGAAGCTCCCAAGAGCCGGTCTTGGTCAGAGAGAAAACCAAAAAATAGGAAAATAACCGGAGAAGCACTATTAAAATAAGTAAGACAATCGTCAGTAAGTTACCACATTTTCATTTACATAGCCCAAATACAGAAATAAAAGCACATAACAGATAAGCTGCCAGGATAATACAAATGCTACTAACAGGTAAATAGGAGCTCGAATGATCTGAAGGTCTAACTTGTTTGGTGACCACCTACAGGTCTAACCAAGAACATTACAGCGGTAACTACAATTGATGGCCCGACAGCGACCATGAAAACAAGGGCGTGATCCAGGAAAGTTGAACATAGCATAAACTTGTGTCAAAACTGCACCACTTAGCCGGCTGAATCCTTTAAGTATCACTATTGGACCACGGCTTTTAGGAAAATTCTATGCACACAGAAACTAAGGCTCCTGTATTGAAGTATGTCTCACCATTAGTCCCAATAAATATTAAAACACAAAGCTGCAAAAAAAAAAGATAATCCTCAGTTAATTAAATATTACAAAAAAGCGAACTGTTGCATTATAAAAAAACAAGAGAGAAGAGAGGAAAATGCAAGAATTGTGCCAATACATCCAGGATCAAGAGAACCTAACCTTTAGCTTAAATTGAACATGTTTTTAATCAATACATTGAACATGTTTTGATTGGTTTCATGTAAGAAAATCACATTTTAAGCAGTTCTACTTTTATTGTTTATTTGATAAATAAAACTATTCACAAATAGGCCTCTGGCTTTTCCTCTTATTGCGATTCACCGCATTTTTTTCTCCACCACTCATGTTCCAACACCAAGCCTTCTCGTTTGTCCCATGTTATTTCTCGTCATCGTCTTCTTCACCTCTTCACACTGTTAGTTAAGCATCACTCTTTTTTATAGGGGCATGGTTTAGAGTCTTAGTGTGTACCATCTTAGTCTATTTTATCTTCTCTAGGTTCATCTTAACCATTTTCTCCATTCATTGGCTTGTTATAGCATTCATTTTTGTTTCATCACATGTCTATCTTTATGTCCTCATTTGAGCCATGCTTGATTATTAGTGGTTTTTTTGGCAGTTGATGCCAATTATTATGTAGCATATATTATAGTACTAAAGCCACATTATCAAACCTCCCTTTAATGTCATTACGATGCATTACATCCCCAACTCCCACTTACGACCCAGTTCCACCTACCTCCAGACCCTTATAGGAATAATCTTGACCTATATCTCCAATTTATCATTTCTAGGAACAATTGACTTCAAATACCTGAGTTAATAGCTTTAAGAAGATCGTCTGTCCTCAATATGCTATTACTGCTTCCCCTTCCTTATGTAATAAAGCTAGATTTCAGGGTATATGATTATATCACCACAATGTTTGTTTTGTACTTTCAAGTGTTTTCGATAGTTATTCTGGTCTAAATTTGATTGCTTCCTAGCTTCTTCTATTAAGAATTAGCTTATATTGTCTACATGTCACAAACATTATGAGCCTTGTCCTTTATTCCCACTATTCTCCATCAATTTAAAAAAGTTAAAACTGCTTTTTAACAAAGCTTAAATGATATCAATACATCCAACCCTAACTTCTTTCCTCTCTAAAGCTGATCATAGGATTAACGTATGATCTACGGCAGTATGCTATGCGAGATGCATCAGAAAACTGCCTACGAGCAGAGAGTTTATAATTTGGCAAACGTAGTATGTCATAACTGCTGGGAGACAAATTGGACGTAAGGAGTTTCTTTCAAGATATTAGGATTTCACTATTTTGTTATGTATTGGACTACTAGAAGAGCAATATTCCATCTGCCCCAGTGTTTGGCCAGTCAGTTTTTCTTTCTATTCTTAGCACCAAAGGGTGTGGGCTGTAGTCCAATCAAGTTGGATTGAGAACCTTGGAAGATCAAGGTTCAAATACCAACGGATGCAGAAAAGTTAAGTGATTTTTTTCCATCTACCTAAGATTTTGGGTTGCTGAGTTACTAAGTGCTTGTACTGGTGGGACCATATGAGTACCTAGTTAAATAGTTGAAGTGCTCGCAAACTGGCCTACACACAACTATTTCCACAAAGATAAAAAGGGCTTCTCTTCTATTCTTATGTTTCCAAACAAGGTTTCTCTTCTTAACATAGGTTGTTACCACCTGTTTTCTTTTTCTTTTTCTCTTTCTTACATATATGCTGTTACCACCAGTTGTCTTATTTCTTAAGTACAACCTGTTTACCAACTTCTCGTTCCACTTCTACCATCAAGTTCATTCAACTTAACTTAAGAGTTCAGCAAGCCAAAAGTTGTGCAACATTATACATCATGTACATCAGCAAATGGTAAAAAATAAATGAGATAACACCGTTCAACTTTGCTGGACCAGTGAGAAAAATTAGCTATCTTCTTACGATAATGATACTTAGTAAACCTTTGAGACACTCTGTCCAATAATTCAAATAGCCTGGGTGACAAATACTTTATTGTACTTTGCAGTCTATCTTGTCACCCGAGACACCCTCTTCCCAAGACCAAATTGGTTTGGTCTCTGAGCATATCCATGCTCTGCTATAAAATAATAAATTCAGTGAATTCCTAAATTTACATTGGCAAATGCATGAGTGAATTGAAAGTTTCAAGTGTTGTGTTGATTAGAGAAGCTATCTCTCCCACATTCTTTTCGGGACAGGGTGTTTACAGTATTGCTCCATGTGGGATAGCACATTCAGCAAATCCTGAGAATGTATGAAGCACATCCATAAGTGAGTTACATGTCAAATATTTTTCTAGGTCTAATAAGTTACATGTCATATATTTTGCTAGGCCTAAACTTTGTACTTGTCTCCAGAGCAGAGTACAAACAGAACAGAAAAATGAGGAACTCATACATCATCATCACATAGACAATAACTTGGGATCAAAACAGAATATTAAACTAGACAGATTTTTAAGCAATAACTGATGTAAAGACAACTTCTTTAATCGTTCATTATGGAACATATGTAAGACCTTTTGGTTCTCTCCTGCTCTTTCGGCTTCACTCTTCGGGACTTGTTACATTTTCTAGGGTGTTCTTAGTTAGTCCTCAACTTAGATAGCTCCTCCAAAAGTTATCTTTCTTTGTTTTATAACTCGAAATTCTCTACCCAAAGTATACATGAAAATGCAATTCCCCTCCATTTTGGAGGCAAGTAATGTCAAGTATCTCACTGGGATCTTCTGCTGATTAAAGCCAATTCGCTTAACAAATTGATCCTATTACTCTGTGTCTATCATGAAGTATAAGTATAAGAGCTCAAATATTTCAGATCATAGCAAATGTATATAAGATTTCAGACTGCAAAACTCAATAAAGCTAGTTTCTTGCATCAAATCCTAAAGCAAGTTTTCCCCATTTATTAAAACGACAATCACAACCAAGAATTGCAACAAATAGGTCATCAAGCAGAAAAAACGACGACCACCCAAAGAGGCGAGGAAGGCAATTTGTGAGCAACAATCAGCCAAACAAGACCATAGCCAACAAAATTCTGAACAACCCCAATGAACAGAACAGCCCAGATGGGCAAAACTTCACCTAAGATACCAGCAAGGAAGCCAATGGAATCACCCAAGTCCTTAACGGCATGGTAAAGCAATTTGCCTGGTTATAACCCATACCACTCTTGATCACAGGAGATATGCTCCCAAACAGATAGCCAATTCCAGAACAGGGACTGAACCCACATCAAACCACAAAAACTGGCCAATAGTCGTTCAGAAATACCTGATTTTCTCTGAAACTTACCATATTTTCCACCTCCAATTCTTGATTCCGATTCTTGTGTATGCATGAAAAAAATGGTACAGTATACGAGTTGGTGGGTCTTGATTGATCTACCAGTTCCTAATTTCTTGGAAATTATTTTGGATATAGGTTGTGCATTTCCATCTGTACTATTACAATTACCCTCTCTCTATGTGGCTGGAATTTTCTTCCTTTCTTGAAAAATCACAGCTTTGTTGTATAATTTGTATGGAAGATTTGCAACGTGATTGTAACCTTCTTTTTCTTCCTTTAATTGTTGATCCAGGGAACGAGAAAATGGGATTGAATCCTTATAGCAAACTACTAATAATTTTCTTGTTATCTTTTGAATAATTTTATTTTTCTTAAAAGAACTCGATTTTATATAACTGTTAGTTTTCCTTTATTCCAACTGTATGTTTTTGGTAGGCCTTCACGGATACCGGGGACCCTGTAGGTTTCGGTGGATGCTCGAACATCCATTATTTACATTTATAGAAAGTGGTATAACTGATCAACTAATAAAACGAGTACCTAAAACCACAAAGAGAGGATAGATTGTCTAGTTTGAAGGATTATTGAGTGATCAAGAGATCGATTCCGTCACGTCTTTTGTTTTCTTTTTTATCTCCTCTTTATTTAATTTCTTTTTTAACTTTCTTTGTCTATCCAATTGTGTATTGCATAGTTATTTTGAATATAAAAATTGTATAAATAAATAATATTTATCTTTTTTAAGTAGGAAAATATTAAAAATAATTGTGTATAGAATGATAAACATGATGAGTAATATTCACTATGGTTTATATTGGGATATTTTAATATTGGTTTAAAATATTTTGTGTGTATACTTGGTGGCATGATGATTATACATTACTAGTCAGACATATGATTTAAATTTGATGGATTTAATATTTATTTATTTATTAAAAATTTAGTGATTTTTATTTATAGATTTATATTATGTATAAAAAATGAGGCGTTAAGTTGAACCTCATTGATTATATTTGTAAGGATTACAATATGCTATGTGCTCACAAATATAGCAGGCATTTATTACTTCAAAATTCTGAATCAGAGTGAGTGACGAATCCTTCAACAATCACCCATTTACAACCCACCAAAATGGGATAATAATATACATAATATTATTTATATTGCAGTATAAGTCCGTTGACGGCGACATTTTCATTAAAATTGTAAGTATTAATTTAACTATTTAATAAATAAATGAAGAATATATAAATTTAATTAAATCACTTTATTAAGAATTAGAATTATTCAATTTATATAATCAGATATTATTTAATTAAAATATTTGATAATTTTTATAATAAAAAAAAAAAACAATTACTGTATTAAGCCATAATAAAAATATGAAAGAGTGTGATGGTGGGGACCACTTGGAAGCTTCTAATCTTTATTCTTTGCTTTCCTGGGGGCAAAACATTTTGTCTGTATTAACCAAAAAAAATACGATACTGTCACAGTACCCGTTGAAACATAGTACAGAGCTTTTACTGTCACTGTGGGCGCTGAAAAGTCGAAACACAGTACATTTGTTTAGTATTAAATGCTAACTTCCTCAAATTCATGTACCTCACGGTTTTGGTAATAATTAATTTTTATTCAGTTAATTTGGTTTAATTGTTTTGATTTTATTTAAAATAATTATTTCAGTTTTACTTGTTGGGATAAAATTTATTCTTAAGAAAAATTTAATAAGTATTTTAATTTAACTAATATAACATTATTAATTGATAGATATTTTTAAAAAATATACGGTAATCGTCTTAAATGCAAAGTAAGCTTAAGTCTTATAGATAGAATTGGAAAATGATAGTCGATTATTTAATTTGAAATTATATTATTTTAATAAGCTATTTTTAATTATCACCATGACGACAAAAAAGTGAGTAATTTTTTAAATCTTCTAGGTATGATAAATATTAACTTTAGCTCTTTTGTTATTTTTGTGAACAAGATAGAACAAATAAATAAAAAAAATTACAAAGTGAACCTCAAACGAAGTCACATGTATGTATGTACGTGTGTGTGTATATATATTTAAGTCTAATAAGAGTATTTATTTTATTCAAAAAATTATTTTATTCAATATTATTTAAAAAAATTAAAATAAAACAAGAAGACAATGTCATTGGAAGGCCAAAAAATAGGGTCAAAAAATAGAATAGAAGGCGTTATATAATTATGTTTAATTTGGAAGATGAATGAGATGAGAACATGTGTGGCAAAAGACAAGAGACAAAAGTCATATTTCAACCATGTATTTAATTTAAAGGTTGAATGAAAATAAAATATCAAGCTGCAACTTTAATCACTATTCACACATTACATTACTGTTGAATAGTGGAATAACTTTTTCGAAATATATAATTTGGATTAAATTGAGTTTTAAATTTATAAATTAAATTAAATTAATAAATTATATTTTCAACTAGGATTTTCTCGCAAAATTTTTGTTTTCTAAAATTTTGAATTTTTGTTTTGTTTTCAATAAAGTTTTATAAAAAATATATAGCTTGTACTTGAAATATTTTATCTGATACAAGCTTATTTAATGTGTTTAAATAGCTAAAATATGCGAAATTATGAAACAAGTGATGAATTGTATTAAAATATTTAATAAAAAAATTATATAAAATAAATATTGTTAATTAATAAGTCATAATTAAACAACGCGGGGAGTTGATTGTCAAAAATCCACTCAATTTACCGCCTTGAGTGAAACGTAAACACATCTAAAGTATCACGATTTTTTGAGTTTATACGAGATGTGAATAGTTCTGCAGTGGCCCATTAGAAATGTTTATCGAAACCATTCTTCTACGCGGCTAATAAGTGAGAATGTTTTATCGGCTTAGCGCTCAAAAGCTTATTTGTTGTTCACTTTTTCTCTACACAGGCGATGGTGATATTGGTGGGAAGAATTATGATTAATAGTTGAAGTGTGTTTTGATAAATATTAAGTAATAAACTAAAATAGAATAAAAGAAGCACATGATAATTTTAATAGAAAACTCAAAATCTAAATACTTTTAATGTGTTTTTACATTCCTTAATAATAATTGATTACCAAAGTCACTTACTCTTTCTTTGTCTTTCAAAGTCAATCTTATTTTCTAGTTAATTTCTGGTCATTTTAGCGAAAATATAACTTTCAATGCCCTCTTGTAGTGACAACAGTAATCTTTTGTTTTAAAAAAATAATTAAAATTAGTATTTGAATTTGTGTAGAATGCAGCTCATCCTAAACCCAACCCACTTAGAGCTCGTTTGGTTAAGCTTATAAGTTGGTCAAATCAACTAATAAGCAATTTTAGCTTTTTAAATTATTTGGCTAAATCAAGAAATGTTTAAAAAAAATTAAAAATTACTTTTAATAAGGTGAAAAGCAAAAGTTGATAAAAGTCAACTTTTTATTTTTTATTTTATAAGCGGAATTATGTTTGGCCGATAAATTTATTTTTATCGCCGTCTTGTTTAATTCCAAGTCACGCCGAAATAAAAAACAATTTTTTCTCTTCTTCTCTTTGGGTAAATTTGCATCTTCTTGCACTTCTCTCACGGTCTTGTAGAAAATCTCTCTTCTTCTCCGCTTCTCTCTTCTTCTCGAACTTTATTTATAACTTACTCGTTCATAGTTTAAAAACGAAAACATACAATTAATTTTGTTAAATTTTTTAAAATAAAGCAAAGACATCAAATCTTTGATAAAATTTTATTTTTGTGCATATTAGAAAAAATAATTAAAAATCTAAAAAAATTAATTGAGGTAGTATTAATTCATTTAAATTATTATATTTGATTTTCAAATAAAAAATAGAACTATACTCTTAATAAAAAGCTAAAAAAAGGAGATTTGCTAGATCTTATTTAAATTATATATTTTTAATTTTTGTATTTTAATTAAATTACATGTTTTTTTTGTTTTTTTAATTATTAATTTTAACTTTAATTATTTTAGAAATAAAAATATCGCCCAATAATTTATTTTTATAGTATATACTTGACTTTAAAGAGCGTTTAGGTCATTTTACCCAAAATAAGTGTTCATGACATTTTATACCAAACACATCGATAATTTTTTAAGACATTTTATCAACAGCATAAAAACAACTTATTTATAAAAGATTTGACGCTTGAAGTGCTTTAAACACTTACATTTAAAAGCCATTTTTTCAGCTAAACCAAGCGGGCTCTTATACAGCAAACTGCAAATGCCAAGAATTTGAGCCACCTTAAGAGCCTGCATTGTCAATATCTTATTATCTTTGTGTCATTTTAATTGCTAAATTATATTAAAAATAATTATTTTTAAATCTTTGAAAACATCGACAAATTAAAATAGAATTGAAAGAGTAAGAACTGATCTATTTAATACTGTGCTATGTTACTATTGCTTGCACATATCAGTCTTTGGAACTAGTACAAAGGATTTGAACTGTTCAAAATACACTAATATCTCTTCAATAGCATAAGCTTATCCTACCATTTAACAGTTCATTTGAAATCTCCAATTAAATACTGAAACTCCAACTTTTACCAATATCAATTGTTACATGCTGTTAAATAAGCAATACTGCTTAACAAGGATACTGCTTGGTGGTTACAATTACTTCATGACAGAAAAGGCACGTTACATACTCTGTTATATTAACAGTTTGCACAGGTTTAAACAAAATGAAAAATGGAACAGGAAATATTTGGTTGGGTCAGGGATTGGGTCCTAGATAAATCCAAGTATTGATCATTTTAATTTTTTTAAAATATTCTTTTCCTAAATACTTAGGATTTTCATGTCATTAAATAGGTACCATAAGTTGTATTCCCGACTAAAATAACCATAGTGGCTAACTAGGCAAAGAAATTAGTAAAGAGAACTTTGAGAAGAAAGATACTAATTGATCTTGGTGGCCAATTACTATTAGTTGAAGCTCCAAGTTGGAGTTAGTCTAAACAAGTGACCATATTTCTTCAAATAAATTCATTTTTAGGCTTTCACCAGAAACTGCCACAAAATATTTTTCTCAGCAAATGAAGCAAAAAACCTATTGCTTTCATTAATCCCCTATTGATGTAACTTCATTAAACACTTCTTTAGCTATAATTATGTAACTGTGTTCCTATGGATGCTTATTTTTTAGAGAGAAGAGAGATCAAATAATCAGAAAAGGAATTTGAGTTCAAGCATCAGTAGTATCCTATTTATTAGGATAGAAAGAAGCCAATCAATCAGAACATCTGCAAGCGCATTGATTTTAGGTCCGAAATAATCCTTCGTTCCACAACCTTGGGGCTATTTACAACTAGCCAATTAAGAAGTCTAACATGTACTAGCATTGCATTTTTTATGCAGTCATGGATTATCCTGAGAGGTCATTTGCCGGGAGCAAGCAATGGCACAAGTCAAAAGAACCAAGACTATTAATAAGCCAATCCCAATAAATTGGTTGAAGAAACCAGATAGATTCTTTTTCCACTATTAACAAGGGGATTGACAGGCGAAACACAGAGAAATTTTATGAATGAACAGGTCAGAAGACAAATATTTTAGTAAACGGCTTACCACATGCATGAATTGCTATACAAAATTTGATGCATGTAGATATTTATATACATCAAAGTTCTAATCCATTGAGTCAAGACTTGGTGCATACCATCCTAACTCTTCTGTGATCATTTTCATTCTTTCCTCTTGTCCTTTTGAATCTCCAAATGCAGTAGTAAATGGGTATATATAGGTCCGCTTTTGTGGCCATTTGCTCTGTAGGCAACTGAATCTCCTTTCACAAAAATTCTAGAAATCCCTGCCAAATCCTCCATCAACCTCGGCCTGTAAATATTTTCCTGCGAAAATTATTTCCGTCATCAGCAAACACTCCCCGCGTCCGTCCAGAAACTTTTCCTAATTAGTCCTAATTTATCAATATCCGTTCAAATACTCTCTTGTTATCTTTATGCAGCTACATCTGTATGTCTAGATTTCAGGCATCTAGCCATCTTGAGTAAAGATTTTGGTTGGTGTTTGATTCAATCTGATTACCTCAGGATATCTTCAATGGCAGTCTTGCGTCTTCTGTGTCTTCAAAATGCTCTACGTTACTGCTTGGTGCTGAAAATTGTGTGACAAATTGTGGTTCAGACAAAAGTGAAAGCGATGGTTGATCTAGAAAGTCCACTCTTCTTTTCCATGATAGCATTATGGAAGAATTTTGAAAGTATCGAGGAAGGCAGAAGAAGAAGGTGAGGTTATTGATACCTGATTCTAGCACGAGGTGAGATCTGATTTTTCTGCAATAGCGGCGACATGAATATAAGCCAAATAACGAAGTAAATATTAAATGTTTGAACTAAACTATTTGTCAATTGCCTCTGTTATAACACAAGGTTGAAAATACAAAATCAAGCAGGAACAAGAGAACTTGTAATGATACTTGGCTTTGTAAGTTTAACTACAAAATGGTATGGATGAAGGATCACTTGCAACAACCAAGGAAGTCCAAAATGGGTATTTGTAACATATTTAGCTATACAAGGCAGAATGTACACAAGAGACAGATTATCTAAAATGGGGCATCCAGACAAGTTTAAACTGTCCATAGTGTGAAACAGAAATGGAGGACCATCAGCATATGAAAATCTTATCATGTCAGGGCATAAACAGAAGAATGATGAGCTGAAATGAGGAGATAGAATGGACAATTAGACATGCTAAAGGAAGGAATTTTAAAGCAATTGTATACAGGATGGTGCTAGATGAAAATAGTTTATCATATATGAATGGAAAGAAATCGAAGAATGTTTCAGCAGAAGAGAAAGAACCATGAGGACATAACAAGAAGGATCATTCAGGAGGTGCACTGTAGGGGAACTCTTTGTCCAAGACTAGCTAGAGTAATGCAACATTTGAATTTTTATCCTTAATTCTGTTTGCTAGTGATAGATGAACAGTGGCAGTAGAGGATCAAAAACGACAAAGGCCTGAAAGTTGGGAGTTGTCCAATTCAGAGCCAAATTATGCGTACATGTTTATAATGGTAATACAATCTTAAACTACCAAAAGAAAAAGTTTTACTACCAAGACTATGTCACCAAGTGGACGGAATGCATTGCGGTTATTTACAAGCGGATAAAAATTAACACAATGGTCCCCAATAAATTACCTAAAACAATTAAAACAGGTTTAAAATAACATTTGAAATTTAAAAAAGTACTGTAGTCAGGTACTAGGTGAATTCTGAAAAAGCCTGTATTATTGAAGTGACTTTGTGACAGTAGGATGTTAAAAGGATGACTACAGGCAATACCTCTGCTATAAACTGGTACCTATACTTGGAAAATATTCTTAACTGAGAAGGTTAGCAACTACACAATCTTCTGCAATCGTCATCAGCTTTTATGGAATCAACTTCTTCAATGTGAGGGAATAATGAATGATGCGTGCATTAAGTTGGTGATAACGACAACATTGCACCTCTTATTGTTGAAAAAATTAACCTAGTCATGCCTGCTTCTTAGATTGTGGACGACCTCATCTAACACTTAAACTATTAGAAAGAAGACAAATTTGTTTATTTATTTATTTTAGGCAGTGGCGGAAGCAGAAATTCCATGCAGCGGGTTCATAGAAATGCTCCCTTGCTCCCAGAGGATATGGCAACTTATATATATACACATAAAGGAAATTCAACAATTATGGCAAAGGGAATGCAATTCGGTAAACGTGGTTCTGCCACAGAATTTAGATGTGTAACACACACATCATGTGCTAGCCAACTCTTTCTCTGCCCAAGCACATGTAAATTATTTTTGACTATGGACGGGTGGGAGACTTGAATCTAGGTCTTTATCGTCTCTGCAATCATGTTGAACTGTATGACCATCTTATTTAGAAGCTTAAACTGTTTGACAATGACACATCTCCCCAACAGGACCCTTATGTGCAAGTCAAACACGTAGAAATTCATTTTGATAATCGATAGAGGTATAATTTGAACACAGGACCTTAGTCTACTTTGTATCGTGTTGAATCTAAACGACTTAAACTTCTAAATGAGATGATCATACAATTCAACATGATATTAGAATCATTATTTAGTAGCCATTCTCACCCATAACTTCATATTTAAGTTTCACGTGCGAACATCATAATCCAATAACATGTGTAAGAGATTGTCAAGTTACCTAATTGTCCCACATGGTTGTGTAAATAGGTTTATAAAGGTCTCGCGGACATTGAAGTTCCTGGATTGGACATGGGTGTTCACACTACACTCCCAAGACCACAACTAAACATGTTTAATTGCCCATATGCCCTTAATGTTGCAATGAGCAAAACGGTGCAGCCTATTTTGCAGTCCCATTTCTTTGACAAATTAAAGACACAAAGCATGCATATCACCACATTAATGAAAAAAAAAACAAATTGAATTACCAGCTTAATTACCATGAGTTATACAAACTCCTCCAACATTGCAAATGAGAGAGACATTGAAATGCACATTTCAATTTCAGCAAAGTGCATAACAGATAGGAGTATAAGATAACAACATCATAAACTCGACAAGGATACGTATAGCTAACCTAAAATGCGGGAAAATGGGAAGGAGGAAATTTACCCGTTTTCGAGTCCAGTGGGCAAGTTCTTGGATTGAGAGAATGGGGTCATGGGAGGGAAAAAGCGGAAGGTTTGGAGCTAAAGAGGGTATAATAGCCGAAGAAGACAGGAGCGACAAATCGAAACAGCAACTGCCAGAGGAAGTACCTTTGACCAAAAAGATGGTATTTTTGTTATGGATTGATGGTGTTCAACGTCAGTGGCACTGCAAAATTAGGGGTAGAAGAACTTGTTGATGGGAGAATTTTGCTTGGCAGTGACTTGGGGAAGCAGCGGAAGAAGGCGACCGCTCATTCCGAAAGCCATGTTTGTATTATTTTTTTTTCTCCGGTTGCTGCTCCATCCCCTCTTTACTGGGCACTTGTCTATCCTATTTATGGTCCATGCTCCGCCACGATGGATAATACAAACTCTGATGTTTTGCAGTGTGTAGAAAGGCGTCTCCTTTTTATTTTATTTTTTCAAATTCAATAAAAAAAATTAAAAAAATTATAAAAAATTAGAAAACTCTTAGGTTCTCTATAGATAAAAAAATTTATTTCAAAAATATTTTATACTCCTTAGTTCTAAGGTATGTATTGTAACGGTTTTATTTGGTCTCTTGAATAGAGATAAATATAAGATTAATTTTGAGATGGATTTGTCTGCATTTTGAACTGAGACAAAAGCTTGAGGATAAACTTTATCTTGGAATTATGATTTTATTTTTCTACAAAAAATTAAAGGTGAAATAAAATCTCGGAATAATTAATTTTAAAATAATTTATGCCGAGGATAACTTATTTTAAGTATAAATATAAATTTTGGCACTTTACTTTTTTAAATATTGTGATTTATAGTATATCTTTTTTTATGTAATTTTTAAAAATCTAATTTTAATTAATTTAAAATTTAAAAATTTTGTTTTTTTAATTATGTGTTTATTTTTGTATTTTAATTTTAAAATTTAAAATGATATCATATAAATTAAGCGCTTGAGAAATTAAATCTAATACTCAACAATCTTACATTCACATGTATATCAATTAAGATATATTTTTATGTTATTAACTATTTCGCTGATTATTCTCTAAACAGGAACAATCGATCAACAAATTTCTTTAATCACAAAATTTATTGAGCAACGCCAAAGTTTAGGATTTCCTACATAAATATTATTTTAAAAATTATAATTTCTTTAATAAAATTATATAAATACAAACTATTTAAATTTTTACTTTTAATTATATTTTGTACAATTTTTATTTTTCTAAAATATCTATTTTAATTAAATATAATAAAAAAAGTTATATACCTAATATAACAATTTAAAAATACACAAAATAATATAAAATACTATCTTTTCCAAATTTTTTTTGCTGAAATTTTAAAAATCATCCAAAAAAACCCAAGAATCTCTCTATCTACTCTATATTTATTTTTTCAAAAAATTTTCCTATAATCCCTCTCTCTTCTCCATTTTTATTTTCTCAAAAATTCCTCTATCTTCTCCATATTTATTTTTCAAAAAATTCAAAAAATCCCTCTTTCTTCTCCATTTTTATTTGATTTCCAAAGAATCCCTCTCTTCTCCATTTTTTATAAATCCATTGTGATTTATTAAAATTTACTTTATTTTGTTGAAATATCTTAAGATCCTTGAATAAAGGGTGACAAAGGTTCATCAAATGTATTTTTGTATTAATAAAAATTATGCATAATATAAAAAATAGTGTACATATATGCTTCAATTATATAAGTATAATATATTGATACACATATGCATAATATAATATATAGTATATGATTGTCTAATATCAATTCTATGTTTATAATCTTTATATGTGAAGACTAAAGTAAAAAGAAAATTTTATGGCGGATGAATATGAGGATAATATGAATAATTTAAAAGAATAAATATAATAATAATATTTAACATATGTATGGTGTAAAAATATAAAAATATATAATTAAATTTTTACATATTTAACTATTTAAATTATGAAGGAATTTATTACTTACGTCACTTATAGAAAATTACCATATTTATAATATTTATTTATTTTTTATGTATACGGTATATATTGTATATTATGTAATTAAGAAATAATTATAACTTTTTTAATTATAATTTTAAAAAAATTATATTTATATAACCTTTTTTTATGATTTTCTTTTTTTCCGTTAAAGTGCCTAACTCATATTTGATACTCGAAGCTCACGTAGAAACACCTACAAGAGGATCCATCACCTTGGCACGATTAAAAAGAAATAAATAAATGACTTCTAATTTTATTTTATTTTTAGAAGCAAAAGATCAAGGGATATAAATAGACCTGGATTTCCTTCTTTATTTGAGAAAAACAAAATAGAAAAAGATGGAGGAGGGAAAACGACGAATATCACAAGAACTTGAAATTTTCTCGCCATAATGCGTCCAACAGATCTCTCTATAGTTACTATATTCTCTATAATAATCAAATTTTGTTAAAACAAATACTTTAATATTATAATTTATTATATTATTTTATAATAATATTTTGTAATAAGTATTTGAACAAACAGCTATGAATTAAAAAAATTAATTGTATCTTGTAAATCCTAATGTCCAGACCAGTTATATGTGTAAAATAAATTAGATAAACATATGGTTTAATGCACAGTTGAGAGAAATATACATTAGATTAAGGTTGCAATTTGCAGGCACACATAAGATTGTATGTGTGGTCGGTGGTCCCATATGGCAAAATACAAGTGAATATAGAACAACATCCTCGATCGGCGTGCATTAAATTTTCGTCGTAAATTATTTTATTGATGAAAATTTAATTCTTAGATTTTCATAATATATATTTTTTCTTATTTTCTCTGCCCCTACACTATTTTTGAACGAAAAAATAAAAGACTTTGTTGGCAGTCTCACAATTCATTTCTCCCGTGACTCTTATTTTCAGAGAAGTTGTAGATAAAATAATGAGAAACATGCAAATTCTTCAAGACAACCTTTGCTGTCACTATTTCATCATTCATGTCTAAACTTCCAAAAGCTTCTCGTGAAAGGCCTTTCCTTTTGTGCATGGAATACCTCTGTTCCAATGATTATTACCTACTTGTTTTATGCTCTATTATATTATATTATATTTTTTTAATAAATGCAATATTTGTATGTATAGATTATATTTTTTCGTCGGCTCGCGTGAAATAGAATATATATGATAGAAATGAGTATAAGGTAGGATAAATGATAAAATAATATGATTAAATAGTAGATGAAGAGAGAATGAAAATGAAAATAATAATAATAACATAATAATGCGATCATATCAAATCGTTTGTTACATAAAATGAGATTTTTCATCGTTATATAATAATAAATTTAATGATACCATATAATAAAATTTAAATAATAATGGAAACAAATATTATATTTAACCTAACAACACAATACTAATAATATAGACATAAAAGATTTTTTTCCCATAAATCAATGAGAAATTTGTGTTATAACACATGATTTTCCCACTCATTTCCCACCAAAATTGTTTACTCGGAAAGTGTATGGTGGGGAAAGCGGTTTTTTCTCTCACGCTAAAATAGTGAAAAATTTCAATTTTCCATTGTGAAATCTTATTATCTTTTCTTTTCCACCAATAATCGTCGAAATTAATCCTTAACATTTTCAATAAAAAATCAATGAAAAAATAATATTTTTTAGTCGTATCACAATCCAATAGATAACAACCACCCAAACAAGCTGTGAAAATAGGAGACAATCAAAGTAAAGGCAGAACTTCTGAACACTTTTTTTTTTTAAGGGTGGAAACTTGTTTCGTTGTTGATATTATTATATATAAATATTAAATCCTCGATATAATGAAAATTTTTAATAAATTAAGCGGCAAACTACAAAAGGATTCAAAAATGAGTTTAGATCACACGTTCAAATCTCATGTATATATGCATGTTATAAAATTTCAAACTACATCACTGTGTATACGACATAACTAGAGGCTACTAAAAGGCTGGGCTAGCTACAGCTCCATATATTACTTTATAATAAAAATGGATGCCAAAATCCACAAAAAAACAACTAGTGGTGGACAGAGGTTCTAGTGGTGAGAGAGGATCTCATATCTACAATGGTAGACTCATCTGCTCCTAACTTAATAGCTTCTTTACTTGCACTTATAAATCTTGAAACTGCACCTCTTACATAATTATAAGCTTCTTTCACATTCATTTTCTTCCCATTTCATGTGGGAGCTGCTCAGAAATGGTCTCCATTCAGCAAGGCTGCTAGTTGCACTAACTCACTCTGAAACTCGGACAATGCGAAGTTCTGTTCATCGGTAGTGCTCCTCCGAGCAATACCTCTGCTAGAATCTCTGTAAAATAATCAACCAAAAAAATTAATTAAATTTAAGTTACTACCTGATTGAAAGATAAATACACGTAATCGTCTATAAAAGTATGAATTAATAAGGTAAATCTCAATTAAACAAAAAAAATGTAATATCTTTTTGGATTATTAGTTCAAATAAGTTGAGCCTTGTCTGTGCTTTTTAACATGGTGTAGCCGGTAAGCCGATTTTATTTTTATATTACAAATTTAAACTTTCTATGGATAACTCTCGATGGTATAATTATTTTTTTAATAATCTAATAATAAATATTTTTAAAACTTTCATAAAATTTAAGGCAATTTGTGCTTGTAGTCCCTTAAACATCACAAATATTGGTCTTAGTCGTTAGTAATATCTCGCTAAGCATATTCAATCTTTAAATATTTAAAATGTATACTTTCGGTCCTTCTTCCTATTAAGTTTCACAAATTTCACAAACTGTTGACCATCACATCGTTTAATTCCCTATATTTTATATATTAAATTTGTATCGTTACTTTGTATTTGAGGTGCAACTTTTAATTCAATTATCTCCTAATGGGATTTTTAACTTTTTCCAACACATTTTTTAAAATAAATAAAAATATTTTTAATTTTTTTAATTTTTTTATTTTTTCATTTTTTAATTTTTTATCTCAAAATTAATAATAAAATATTTATTATAATTTCGAATGGATCGATATACATTAAGTAAAGTGGAATGGAGGGTGGTTTCTTAAAACTGAAGTAGCCAGCAAGGACGCATTAATAAAAATGACCAAACCCTCGTGACAAGATCGAATTTATCAGTATCTAATGATTATCTTGTCACTTCCGCAGTATATTATAATACGAATATATTCTCATTATTTAATAAAAATATATTTTGTATAATACTTATTATCTTAAAAACAAATAAATTATAAGCTTTCTCTGTTCTGCAAAAATATATATTAGATGTATACTCCATATATATTGCCTAGATATATTCACTATTATATATATTTAAAAAAACAAATAATAAATTCATCCATAAATAATTGAGACTTACCGGGGCAATCAGTCCTTGGAGATGACAATTGACCTACAACGTAGTCAAATGTATGGCCAGGCATCTCTATGAGTTAAGAAAATTGGATTTAGATTGAATATTTTCTTTATAGTTGCTGGAATTGATGAGTGCTCAAACTCTGAAGTTGCTGCAGGTCCATTAGGCTTACTTATCACTGCATTAAAAATAAAGAAGCAAATTACTTTGATTAATTAGAAACTAGAGACTACATAGAAAACACACACACAAAAAAAAAAAAAAGAGTTTTACTCTCTTATAAATAAAAAATTACAGTACAGATAGATCTGCATCTTGCTGTTTTGAAAGATATTTTAGTTTATCAATTGAAAGGAGCATGTAGAAGTTTGGATCAATTTGTCCCTGCTCCGGAACTCATTCATCCAACTAAGTTAGATTCGCACCTTAAAAAACTCATTGGGGAGATTAATATTCCTGTCAAGTGATCTCCTTGCACAGCGAACTCAAGGCCTCTTGTTAGCTTGACAGAATTTTTGTCATTCCATCACGCCATTGGATTAGTTAAATAAGTCATCTTCACTGGGGAGCTCTAAAACCCATTAGTCTAAACAAATTCATGCAATATCCAGGGAATTTACTGATATGACTAAGTCAAAATCATGCATTAGAAAGCTCATTAGGAGGGTTTTAACACTACACCCTTTTGGAGGTTAGAAGTAGACCCTCACTAGAATAGTTAACACGAATTTGAATTAGTCAGACCGATAAATTATAGACACCAGATACTTGAGGCTATAAAAAAGATGGGAATTTTAAACTAACCAGTTCCTTTCTTGATCCAAGGAAGACCATAATGGTGGGCACACGAACACCAAGCCTATCAAACTTAAAGAAAGAAGGTGCAGGCCCAGTATTCCCATCTGGATTTGGAACATCACCATAAGGAGTTTTGACATGATCTCGAAATCCACCGTGTGTGGTGACGCTCAAAAAAATTATCTGTTTCATTGTAGTTCAATATGATGTCTCAATGACCTCCTTTATAATTCGCCCATTAGCAATATCATGTGATGGGTGATCATCATTTGCTGGATACCCTATTATACCAAAATACCTTGGCTCAATCACTGTCAAATTAGGCAAGTTTCCATTTTTAGCATCTTTCTTGAACTTCAAATCATACTGATGGAACTTGAACACATACTTCAACATCCTCAGATTTCTGAAAAATAGTTGCTGGTATGTTCTGGTAGTAAATACCGAAATCCAATCCGTTCTCGTGAAGGGAATCGAATATGGTCTTCTGTGGATACCCAGCAGCCTGGCTGCTTCTTGAAATTGCTGGTGGAACCATGAGAAGTTGCAGAGTATAGAAATAGCCTGTTTGGTTGTATTTGGACCTGGAATTGAAGAGAACCACCTGTCGAATACCGCAAATTCGCGAACTAATGTGGCGTAAATTGGGACATTTTCAGGCTTAAATCCTCATGACCAGTTCTTGATAGATTCTTATCAAACATGGTGAGTGCTTGTTCCACAAAACCTGACATTGATGGAATAGAGCCAGAGCCAAATACCTGTTCACACATAAGCCTAAGCTGTTACACTTAATAGTTACACAATTCAATATACCATCAAACCTCTTTATAACAAATGCTATTTAAAAGTCCATTCCAAAAAAACTTAGACCTTCGTAATGAAACATAATTATAGAGTATCATAAACTAAGAAAGATTTAACTATTATATCAGGTGACCCTTCTCAAAAAAAAAATATTTTCACGTGTTTAGCTCGTGAAAAGATCAGTCACGAGGTTTGAAGTGTACCTGTTGCTCCACATCTTCAAAAGAGTGGCCAGGATCTGGATCCACATACACGGGCATCATCAGTGAAAGCAAATTGTTTCAGTATCTTGAGCTTTGGTTGACACTGGATTGCACTCTTTGCCAGTGACGCCATTGATTCTTGGATTCACTGATTTCTTCATCCATCCAAGCAAGTGATCGAAAGATCTGTTCTCCAACACCAACCCGCAACAACTGTTTTAATGGGTTGTTTATGCTGTCCATAAGTGTTCTACAGAAAACCCCATGAAAGAGTGAGAAAGATCAGAAAACAGAGGCAAAGGGGGCTGGAGCTTTGCTTCTCAAGTAGTCCATTCTTGAATCCGAGCAATAGCAAATGAACTAGTATATGTATTATTAAAGAAGAAGAAGAAAGGAAAAAAAAAAAAGAAGAAATCTTTGTGGGGTGACAATTGAAAAATGATTAGATTTAAATGTAAGGAAGTGAAATGGGGAAGTGCTGGTAAATAAGCTACTAAAAAAAGAGCAGAGAGGGTATGTGGTTAGGATGAACCAAAAAGAGGAAGGATCTGTGTGTTGCTTTGTATGGAGAACTGTAAGGAGGACAGATGAATAGATAGAAATAAATGTTCAGATTGTCCTGATCTGATGTGGACCTTAGTGGGTGAATAGTAAAATTGGTTAATTATATCATTTATATGTAAAAAATGTAAAGTGGTGTGGTAGTAGTAGCAGTCAAAATAAGATAAATATTTTTATTTAGAAATTTATAATCTAACCAAATAGCTAGTGTTATACGTATTTTATAATAGTAAAAATTTATTTAACTCAAAATATAAAAAAATCTATTTTATATAATTTAGATTATAAATTCTAACTAGAAATTTAATTTTCTACAAGTTTAAATTATTCTTCTAATTACAAATGAATACATAATGATCAATATTTTTACTTGAATTTACCGATTAAACATGATAAATTAAATCTTTTAAATGTTTATGTGAAGTTGTTATTGATTTGTTTGAGTTAGTGAAAGAAGGGAATTTGCAATTTGCCTAAAAAAGAGAGGGACAAAGAAGAAAAGTGAGATGTAAATCAAGTCTGAATTATCTTTTAGCTATTCGTGATTTCATGCACCGACACAAATATTGAACTTATTACTATTCTTTTAATTTTCCTTTCTAAGAGGTACAGGAACCCTGAGAGGAATTTGGTTCTATTGTAGCCACGTTCTATCTTTATTATAAGGTAAATATAATTACCTAATAACTTCTTATGTCATAATTATATTTCATACCGATCCATTATATTATATTTCATATCAGATATGTATTTGATACACGTATTTTTAATTATGAGGCACGATTTTTGTAAATTTATATAAATGATATTCTTTTGATCGAAAATAGGCTTTTATAATTATATTTTTATTAATTATAATTTATAGCTATAATTTAAGTTGTTGTGTGTTTATTTAAAAAGTTAAGATATTCTATATCTAAATACCAAATATACTAAGTAATATGTTAAGTGGAAATATAAGATATTATCCTTTTAAAATAATAAATTACTACGCTTGGATTAATACGTAAATCTTTCATGTCTCTCTTTCTCTTCCCCTGCCTCCTCTTTCTCTTCCCCCCTTTTCTTCTCTCTCTGACTCTCCCCTTTTCCCTTCCTGCATACCTGTATTTTCATCTTTCTATATTTGTATTTTCACCCTTCTTTATTTATATATTTTTTCTAATACCTTTATATTTTTTTTGAGGTATTAGAGAACTTTATTCGTTTTTATACATGCATTTAGATTATATTCTCTATCTCTCGGTATGTTGTATTTTCATCTCTCTTTGTATTTGTATATTTTTTGAAGATCAGAACCGATTACATTTGTTGTATTAATACGTGCATTTAGATTGTCGAATTCATTTCTAATTTAGCTTGTATTTATTCTCTCTTATGTCGTGTGTATTTATTCGCTCTTATATCGATTGTATCATTCATGATACGGATATACAAAAAATAACACAGAAGAGAGAGGGAGAGAGAGAGAAAGAGAAAAGGGGCTGGGGGGAGGAGGGGGGATAGAGGAGAAATATAGAGAGACCGAGAGAAAGAGAAAGAGAGTGAAAATAACAGAGAGAGGCGAGGAGGAGAGGGAGAGAGAAAAATAGTAGGAAGAAGAGAGAGAGAGGCAGCAGAGAGAGATGAAGGAGAGGCGAGAAGTTAAGTTGCTGCTTATTTCTTCGTAAATATAAAAATGAAGTTTCTGAGTTAAAAGTATAGCTACTAGCTATAATTATTTGAAATTATAGTTATGTATAGTAAATATAAATATACATTTGCTATATTGCATAATTTTCCAATTTTATATGTGCGGGCATGTCACGTTTATGCACTATCAGTGTAATATACCTAACATATACATACAGCGTATATACCAATTTGGAAGAAAAAATTACTATTTTTTAATTAAAAAAAACAGTAATCTCGCTACTTATGAAATTCTTCCATGTTGTAATTGTGATATGTGATGGTACCATTTTGATTAGCGCGTCGAATGGTCGTTTTGAGTCCAAATTAGGCTATTACTCAAACTTTCTTATTATAAAGTTGAGACAAAAAAATTGTTTATTTCAAATTGTAATTTTTTCTTTAGGATGTGTCTTTTAATTTTGAATAAGTACACTGTAAATCATTTGTCTGTAACATTGACAATTCAACAAAATCTGCCATGCTTTCAATATATCACCTGCCTCTTAAATTAGGAAACCTTTATCATGTGTTCAAATATTCGATCATCACATTCTCTGCTTCTCGTCTCAAGTCCCTTCACCCAAAAAGATTTAAAAAAAAATTAAACGGAAAACAAACAACCACGATAAGTCAAACTCAAAAGGAAACAATAGTTTGGACACAGCAATTTAACCAAGTCTGTTTTTTCCCCTTTTCACTGACATTGACAATAAATGTAAATTTGTCATTACAACTTACGAGCACAAACAAAATTTGTTTTGCAAAATATCTTTACATAAACATTGTGACACCTCTGAATTCTGTATACCTCAGGAACTAAAAATGTTGCTCAAGTCAGAGAGTTACAAAGGGTGTATAGAGGACAGAATTCTCATCACTATAGAGCAATTACACCTGCAAATTCAGCTTCCAGGCAAAAAAGATAAAATGGACTCCAATTTAGAGCTACTGATCCAAATCCTATACCACAGCCAACATTCGTACAAATCAAACTGACCCATTGTTATTCCTATTTGCTGCTCCAAGTGCAGTGTATATCACGTGGCAAAACTTTCAAGTGATCATTCAGCGGATCTCCTTAAGAAAGCAAATACACCTAAACTCGCAGCTAATGCAGCACCAATACCACGGCGGTATATGCTGAAGCCGCTAGATTCTCGATGGCATAATCCAAACAAAGTTGGAACCTCTCCCTACGGCCAGGCGTTCCTGAATAGTCTAAGTGCAATCTCAATCCTGTAGAGGTTTGCATTTCTATCATCAGTTCCTTTGTAAGATGAAAATCAAAGCAACATCTGATATAAAAACCTTAACTCAATATTCTTTTCCCTATTATGTCTCTCTATAATTCATACTAACTTTCGTGCTGTTTTAGAACTAAGGACCGGAAAAAAAAAACAATTGTACTTCCAGCCTGACAACTTTGCATGTTCAACTGCAACCTAAGATCACTATCGTGCTAGGATAACCTTGTCATGGTCTTCATCTTCATACTGCAACAGAGGATTAACAATGAACATTTAAGTCAAGTGGTTATTACAGAAAATTACAGGCGAAAGGAAACCTTCATATGTATAAGAGTTCTTGTCTGCAAAATCTGGGAAGGTTGTTGAGTCAATGTCATTCCCCAGTCTCTGAATGATTGCAGTTATGACATCTGTGCGCTCCGTGTATCTGAATTATGGAAATATTAGGGCCATAATGTTGATGTGAGTCATTATTAATTATTCATTTGGGGGAATAAAGGTGCGGTGAGATGATACTATATTCATTGTTGGTGTTGGTTTTGGTAGCACAATATAACTGGAGAACCATAGTTCCAATATTTCTCAGACAAAGAAAAATGACAAACATGAGTACTGCTAAATATACAATGCAGGACGGGGATTCTCAAAATTACTACACATGTGAAAAGTAAGCCCAGCCTTATTAGTTATAAACATGCCTTACCCTCATAATATAGGGAACATCACTAGTACTAGAGAACCAAGAAGATAAAGGAGTAACATGGAAAATACATGTGAAATGTATTGAAGAGGGTTCTAAGAGATATCAAATGATCAAGTCTCAGATACTTGAAGAAAGAACAAATCCAAATTTTAGTTTGTATCTGACAGATATTAACTGCATTATATGAAAGTCCATATATGTAAGATCCAGCAGATACAATAATGCTTAATTTGTTTCTTATTTATTTAATTTTTAACTCTCGATAGCATACCGCAGTTGAATCTGTGTCCTTCCCTTTTGATCTTGAATCTTGAAGGCGTATTTGGCAGGCTGCCGAAGGATAGGAATCGATCTTCCTGTTTCTGCACCTTCAGAAGCTAATTTCAATGAACCCTCACTGGAAATGTCTGAGCAAATGTGAAAGATCAGTAACACTTGGAAAAGAAAATACAATTTAACAGAAAAATATGGAAAAGAGGCTAGAACCTCCGTGTCTCTTCATCATCATCTGGAGTCAATGCCATAGCTGAGTCCCAAAATCTTTGCATCATAGTGTTTGCAGCTTCATTATTCACTCCAGCAGTATTTCCCACCTGGTTAATGGGGGTAAGTTAAAGATAATTCTCTACAAGCTTGGTAACAAGAAACTTGGCCAGTTAAATTTAGAAACTAAGATCCTTATTGTTTACAAATATGATATGTTCCACCTATAGAGTGAAAATTCAAAGGACTGAAGTCTGATGCATATAAACAGATACACAATGCATTGAAGGATGGATTTGAAATGTCTCCAAAACGAAAAAGTGTTGGATCTTAAAACTAGAACCAAGTCAGGAAAGGCCATAATGTTATTAAAATTATTTCCAAAATCTAGAGATGCCTTTTGCATATTGGAAACATTTGTTGGACCCTTCTGTTGAATACATAAACTAACAGTCTTAGCAAAGAGGTCCCAAGATTCCAAGTTGAAAGATCACAAAAGATTTTACACATTCAAAATGCAAATGGCTGCAAAGGAAGCTCATCATCATGGTGAAGTGGAAGGCAGGGAAATTTGCTGACTTGAGGATAGGTATAATCAAAACAGCATTAAAAAGATGATTTGACCAGCTAATTAGCCTAAAAGTTTTCAGTTACTTCTGATGAGCTTCATAGAAAGTAAAAGGAGATCCATGCTATTTAGAGGAGCTTCATAGAAAATGCAAAAGGAGATCCATGCTATTTAGAGCAAGTTTTGTCATGTGAGCACCAGAAATGCGGTTCGAGTATTGCTAGTTATGATTCTTAGTTGAGCCATTTTAAGGCTATTTTTGTCATGATGAGTACCACAAATGTGCTTTGTCACCAAACTTAGAAGCCCAAGCATATCTTTTATAACATAGATAATCATCGCACAGATGCAGAATGACAAAACACATATGGATGAACTTCTGAAATAATGGATTGTCAATGATCTTTCAACAGCATCTGGTCCTTGATAACTTGCCAAAGGGAGCTTGGAGCACTAATTTCCTCTTAGGTCTGACAATTTCTTTTTTACTATATGTACCCTTATATGCAAACATAACTAGGAAGTCATAAATTTCAGAAGCTTGTCAACTTATGGAAAAAGCAAGCATATGCATAATAACTAGTGAGCTCTGACAAGTCAATCTCTTCAAGGTTTAAACATTTGTGTAAGCCTTACCGTGGCTACAGCTGCATGAGTGATATGAAGAACATCAAGGACAGCAACAACAATTCCCTCTGCACCACATAAGAATTACAATTTTTAAAGAAATCGGAAAAGAAAATATCAGATCTCAAACCAACACTTGGGAAGATCAAGTGTTGCCTTTATCAACAACAGGAAGGTGTAAAAATTTTCCATCATGCATTGTATGTAAAGCATCAACAATAGGTGTATCGGTTGTAGAACATTCTGGACTGGGGGTCATCACCTGAACATTGATGTGTAATAAAACAAAAGTTAACGGAGATTAAATGATTTTCTTTCTTAAATTCCAATATAGGAAATAAAATGAAAGAATATGAGATCTCATTTACTTGTAAAACTATTATACTGCAATTTATTAGGAGCTACGATAAAGAGAGAGCTATCTTAAAGTGATAGAGATCTACCCTTTCAACGAGAATGGACTCAGGGGAGAGATCTTGAGCTATGACTCGCATCAACATATCTTTTAACTCTGTGACCATAAGACAGATATTTTAATGAAATGGTGGTACATTACACTTAGCTCAGATTCAATGACTCACATGTGTGGAGAAAAGGAGAGGAACCTTACGTTAAAATTCCTCGTGGTTTGTTGTCAACCATTACTATTGCAGAGCTTGTTCGATATTCAAGCATCTTTTTTGCTGTGGCTAAAACAGTATCACTTGGTTCAACTATAACAACCCTGGAAAAAGACCACAGGTACAGTAATTGAGTGAAATTTATGCCACAGATTACAATATGAATGACAGATTAAATATTATAAAGTAAAGATATTACCTACTTTGAATTCTCAGAGATGATGGTTGACAGTGAAGGCCTGAACATTCGCTCCTGAAGTGTTTCAATAAATGTATTAGAACCTGACACAATCAAGAAATAAAAGAGGTTAATAAATGACACATGCAATGGAAGATCAAATAATGTAACAACCACAGGGAACCTGGAAATGAACCCCAAGACATTCAGCAAGATATATCAATGAAATATAGAAACAATGCTAAATCCTCGACTAACCAGAAACAGATGAGCCCCAGTGCTTTTCAACTCCCTCAACAGCAGCTGCAATGGCCTTCCCTTTCTCAGCTGCCCTTTCAAGTCGAGCAATGGCATCATAAAGACATTTTGCTATATCAAGCAAAGCAACCCAACCTCTCCATTTCCACAACCGGCAAATGTCTAATTTTCCTGTGGCCGGTTTGACAGTGAGATACTGATTAGACTCGAAAAGAATCAACCATTTGTGTTATTCAAATATGCCAACCTAGCACCATTTTCTGCAAGGCTTCTACAGCCAGTGTCAGAAAGCACAAAACAGGATTTTTGTCATAATCTTTGAAACTGGTGTTTCCTGAATATTAACTTCACGAGCAATAACCCTTGTCGCTATGTCCTTCAATTTCCCAAAGAAAGAAACAAAAAGGATGCAAAGAAAAGTTAGCTAAAGGTATTTTTTTGTGGTTAAAGGAAAAATCTCATAACTTGATCATATGAATCGTTATGACAATTATGCAAGATTTGGTTAAACCTTATCTGTGAGGATACCGCATAGTAATGCATTTGAGTCGGTCAGCAATAAAGCATCAACTCTTGAGCAGCCATCTTGCAGCAAGCTTCATAAATACTTGTAGTATCAATTACTGTTAGGGCTTTCGACGATCGCAGTCTCTTAACTGTCCGCTCTCCGGTCAATCCTGAACAAATGTGTGGGGGCAAATATTTTTACTAGAAGAAATGATACATCAATGATCACTTTGACTTGGAGTAGTTGATAACCCCACTAACCTGAACTTATAATTTAACATTCGGTAAATTCTCAATCAATCCAACCCGATTAACGAACAACTTATCTCACTCCCTAAATCGGTGTGTCTGTATATGCATACCATATTCTTTCCGGGACCTTCAGGATGTTAGGAGGCCTCAAACGTTGTATCACACATATAACATAACGAAATACAAGGAAATATAGATGAGTTTTTCTTTTCTTTTCAACTCTACAGAAACCAATGGAACAGAGCTTTAACAAAAGGATGATCAAAGTATTGGGAAAATAAATGTCGGAGCCGAGGAAAAGCGGCATGCATGAGGCTAACAACAGGAGAATAAAACCTTACACATGGAACGAGAGGACTGAAATCTGACTTTCGGGAGCAGAATCAGGCTGTCCTCCTCCATTATCAGCTGTTTTTCTTCTTCAAATGGGATGTCGAGCTCGTCAACGACAACGAGCTCCTCCTCGACGAGGATCCTCCTCCGTGACTCGTTGTCATCTCAACTCCAATCCAATCAAATAATTCACCTCAAATCTTCAAATTTAAACCTAAGAAAATCACGTAAAATACACTAAAATACACAAAAAAAATATATATATATCAACAACAAATAGAATGATAGCAACTCTCGGACCCAAGTTAAATGAATTTCCGGTCGTAGAAGATGAATGCCTTTTCAGGAAAATTCTCAGATAAAGATTTTCAGGGAAAACTAACAAAAAAGAAGAAGGAAGCCTTAGAAATGGGAGAGGCAAGAAAGGAATGGCAGTGCAATTGAATGTTTTTGGGAGGACGCCGAGCTTTTAGAGAGTGTGACCAATGATATTGTTCCACGTCAATGAATGTCCGCCTCGGGAATATGATCCCAATTTTACTGGAGACGTGCGGCGTTGAATTTTGGATAGCGAATTTTTTTTTTACTGCTTTCCCCTTCTATATCCGACCTCCCTCTAAATTCATCATCAAATATGAAATAAATTTATATTAAGAAGTAAGGTCAAGAGTGCACTGCTGCCGTCCCAACAGTGGCCTAACTATAAATTTCTCACAAACTTTTGCAAATAACTTTTTATACTCATAATAATTGTCAATAAATAAGTGATGGGATGCCACCGGTTGACTTAGAACGTGTTATGTAATTTTACAAGTAAGTTTTTCTTCTATTGCAATATTATTATATATTTCTTAAATATGTTAAATTATCATTTTTAAATTCACAATCAAAATTAAAAATTATTGGGGATAGATGAATTATTTGATTTTTTATGACAAATATATATTGGATTCGAGTTCTAGAATAAGAAAACATTACATTGATAGTCCCTCAAATTTTTTATTATTTAGACACTTGAAATCGATTTATTTCAATTGAGAACTTCGGCATACGATAAAGTATTCATTTTAGACACTTTCAGTTTAAATTTAAAAAAAAAAAAAAATTATGCGTATTACAATGTCAATTCGTAGATAAGTTAATACCCAAAATAAGTCATGTCTTTAGTTATACAAATTAGCCTCAATAAGCCATAGAATCTTAGGCCTATTACAATTAGGGTATGGTATAGTATATACAGAATATCATACCAATATTGAAATTTTTAATACTGCGGTATGGATATTATATTGTTGGTATAATTTCTTTTGGTATTTAGTATCGGTGTCTGTATTTTGCTATTTATAGATGAATACCAAACTACGATACCGCATCGAATAATATATACAATCTATTATATATTTAATATTGTTAAATGTATAAACTAGTTTAATAGTACAATGCCGGTTATATTTAACTTGAGGAAATTTCTGGCAAAGAATAATCTTTTTATGTCAAAGTTAAATTTTCTTAATCAATTTTAACCCTTTAGGCCTGCCAAGTAGAATTATATTTGGAGTAGGTTGAGAGTATTAATTCTTTCTACCATGTTTGAAATATCTTTTTTGTGAAATTGATTAATGAAGGTAATTATTAATCTAATATAATGAGAATGACTTTTTGAAAAATTAAAGTCGCGGATTAACTGAGTATATAAGTATATGTAAGTCGGGAGTCGAATAAAGTATGATTATTGATTTCTTGTGTCCAAAAATACCAATCACTGAAGTTAAAATGACCGAATCATATGAAACTAATTTTGGTATGATAATGATATAAAACTTTGCAAAAACTGAAATTTTCAATACGAGTATCATGCCTACTTCTAATTCTAGTTGAGGGTGATATATAATTTTTATTTTTATTTTTAAAGATAATTTTATACGATTAAATATTTATGTAATAAATATTTAAAAATACACATAAAAAATTTAAAATTTAAATTAAAAATTAATAGAATAACTTTATTATATGCTCCAAATTTTCAATTGAAATAAAGTTGTAATTTAAGTATCTAAATTAAAATTTGTTTCCAAATTGAAGTAGGTAATATATTTAAGCCACAAAGAAACAACTGGCTTGGAAACATTTCTTCTTTTTGCCACATTCAGATGCCACATGGTCGGAAACTCCAATTTCTCTTATTTGAAAAAAATTTGCTTTACAAATAATGATTTAAATATAATAGAAATAAATAAATGGGCAACCGAACAACGTGGTGTCCTTGCACAATACCTTTTTTAAATATATTTAAATAAATAAAATTAAATAGCTTCTACACACACAATTAGATTTTTGTTATAATAATAGAGACACCATGTCTCACTTTTGATTTAAAAAAAAAGAAAAATATATATATTTTTCCAAATGACATGTGAAGCAGAATTATTCTTTCTCGCCTTCCACATCTTCAAAGGGGTCGAGGTCAGGGTCACCATTTTAATCTTTTCTTTTTTATATTTTCAGATCTTTTTCCTTAATATACAAAAAGAATAAAACAACATAACTTAATTTTGGTCAAATCGTTTATATATTAATAAATTCAGTTTTTTAAACATTATTAAATATCTGAATTAGTTAGTTTTGAAAATAAAATTATTTTCTTTCTGATGCGCAATATTAAATTTTAAACGTTACTGCAATCTTCTGTAAAGATGAAATTTCTTCGTGTAAAAATCCAAAGCGTAGCTCAATTAAATACCATTATTAATATGGGTTGTGGAGGAATGAATGGTGTCCTAACTCTGCATGCCTACTACTGTGGCATAATTAGGTTGGAATTGAGTTCCCTAAAATAATTTTATTGAAAGTCTTGCCATTATAATAGGTCTTGCAACATGTATGCACAATCCGAATAAGTTGAGATTCAAATGTGATTATTTAACACTCAGGAAAAAAAAAAATTAAATATCAAACTAAACATAAGCCATTATAATGACTTTCCTGAATAAATCACTTAAACAGGAGGGTTGTTGAACAACAGAGGCATGCTCCACGATCCTGATCATGAAAAATTTAGCAGATCCTCCCCAAAGCCTAAGAGTGACATTTTTCCTGTAAATTTCATCGATGGTAGCTTTGAATTTATGAATTATGATACAAACATAATTTAAAAACTTTTTCCTTAAACCATACAAAAAAAAAAAAATTGTCACACAAAAGCATCAAGACAAATTTAAAATCTTAAGAACATGAATATATAACACTATTCTCTGAAGGAAAATCAAATAAGAAAATAATTGTAACACTCAATCACAATCACGTAAACTATTTAGGGCTTATGGAATATGAGTGTAATATTAGATTAGTAATAAAGGTTATGTGGTATAATACAGTACTTATATATTTGTGTTTACATAGTTAACAAGCAGGCTGGGGAAGACCTAATTAATTAAAATTTAGTACTATTTAATAAATTAAGAAAGATTTTTAAATTTTGTGATCTTGGGTTATGAATTAGTGTAAAGAATATGAATGAAAATTTGACTCCACCTATTTGGAAATTCTAAATTACTAAATATAATAAAAATTATTTTATTTATAAAATATAATAATTATATTACAAAATATAATACATCTGAAAAAAATATTTCTTCATTATCTGCCTCTTCACCCCTCTTCGTTCACTTTCTCAACCCTCCTTCCCTATCCATCACTGCCAACCCCCTTTCCAGCCCCCTTTACCTTTTGTATTTCTCCAATTTTTAACTTTGATCTAAGATTCCACTGTTGATGAGGTTTTAAAATTTTAAGGTTAAAATTTGATTTTAAAATTAAAATAATTTTGAATTGGGTGTGATTTTAAAAGTTTGAGAATATTTTGAGGGTTATATCTCAAATTTAGGATGAATTGGTGTAGATTGATATGATTTTGAATAAAATTCCAGATTTAATCTCGGGATTCAACTATAAATGACTTGAAGCTGCATAGTTGAAATTAGTTGAAAAATTAAAATAATATCGAAATGGGTGTGGTTAAAGTTGAAACAACCCCAGGAGCGCATATCTCGGGTGGGATGATTTAATGTAGATTTAATGTGGTTTTGAATAAATTTATATTAAAGTTATATGAATTTAAGTTTATGTTGTTGTAGTAAATTGTTAAATATGTATGGAAGTTGTATACAATGTTTGTTATAGTTGTGTTAAATTTTTAAAAATATAATATAAATTTTATACATTTTATATTATTAACCATACACATTTCATATCGATTTTGAGAGAATTTTTTAAGTCTTGAGCGATATATACACATTTCATGTTGATTTTATTGTTTAATACCCAAATTTTTAGCGAGATATCATGTTAATATCTTTTTACACAAAATTTTGTCCAAATTTACTATTAAAAACCTTACGATGCTATATTTTATAAATTGAAAACTCTTGATATATTTTATATTATTAAGTACTATTTAGGAAAAAATACATAGCATAACACAATTATGAAGGTATTTACGTAATATTGTTTGTTTTAAAAAAGCTACGTTATATGGCTTTGGATTCGTTTAATGTTAATGCCGTTTATTCTTTTACTTTACATTTGATTATTATTCATCTCTCCTGTTCGTCAGCGTAAATTACGCCGATAGCAGTACCGATCCCTCTTCCATGTTCTACGCCGACCGTTGTTGTTGTGGTAGATGGTAAATCCGTCTCTTGATCTTTCTATCACCCTCCCCCTTCTTTTTCTAGCATCTCTCTCTTTCTCTTTGGTTGTTATAGTTCAAAAATCGTAGTTTTTTACCCCTCGAAAGGCAACTCAGAGTCGTCGACTGACTAGTTCCCGGCGATACGATCGATCGGAAATGCAAAATTTTGATCGGAGAATGATGCGGAAGATATGATGTCTCTCTGTTTCTTATCCCAAAAGAATTTCTTACGTATGTATTTTTGATAGAAACTTTTTTTCAAATTCGGATGTATTTTTGTATTTTGCTTGTGTTATTATATTATGAGGAAGGAGAAATTTTCATTCATGTAAGTTTTATTCATTATTTTTATTTAATTTTTAATTTAAGATATGTATTTTTGTGTTTAGACAAAGAATTTCAGCCAGGTATAAATTCCCTTCGGACTTTATTAATCAAATGTTTGTAATTTTTTGTAGTCTTAAATGAATTATAGAATTCCGTTAATTGTGAAAGTAATTGATTTTTTAATTTCTTGAAAGTCTCATTAGTGTATTTACTGGTTATCTTACTATGTATTTATTGTTATCTTTTCACCAATACTTGTATTTGATTTTTAGGGCATCTATTTGTATTTAGTTGTAATTGCCAAGACAATGAAACACATAGATTACAATATAATTATACTATTATGTATACATATACATACACATACATACATATACACACACACACACACACACTCACACACATATATATATATATAAAAGTTGTATTGTTATATATTTATCCAATGGACACAGTTTTTAATGAGATACATATTAGTACTCTTTGATACAATCAAGTACACAATCTTTATGTCACTTTTTTGGGAATTTTTTATTAAAATACATATATTTGATTGTATTTATGGTACAAATTATTCTTTTTTATTATTATTCAAAGAATGAAAAGTATATGATTGAAAATAAATCACTTTTCAGATTTGCTTTCTGATGTGTTAATATAAAATAAAGATTATTCGTTTTTAGAGTCCGTTTAATTAACGAATGTAATAATTATCAATTGCATAATAATGGTAATTGATTAGCTGGAAATAAATCACTTTTTCCTTATTTTTTCTTTAAATGTGTAATATAAATAAAATTCCATCTTCCATTTATTTAAGGAATGTAATAAATATCAATTGACTATGATAAGCGGTGTATGTAAGCATGTCACACAAATACGTTCAGCACAATCGGATTCTTATTGTGTTTGATTTGTTTTCACATATGATAAATATAATACATGACACATAAAATATTATCATTTTATGTAAGTAAATAAAATATTATTATGTGATATTTATTTTTTTAGGGAATTTTTGTAATTTTCTCTATTATTTATGTAGGTATGAAATTTGTCCGAATGCATATGGATATTTACGGAATCAGTTATTGGGCCAAGAACAAGTAATAGAACCAAAGGCCTTCACAAAGATTGATTTTGGATCCAAGCCCAGTGTAACTAGTTAAAGGACTAAGGTTTATAAAGAAGAATTATGCTTATTGTTGAGTAGATTTTCTTTTTCCTGTAATTTATCGTTCTTGTTATTAATACAATCAAAGGATCTTGTTTACTTTGATTTCGAGTAGTGTTTGCCATATTTTAGAGTAAAAATATATGAAATGGAAATGTATTAAAATTTTTTGAGTTTATAATCTTAAATTTATCATACGAAAATAGAATTATCAAAAATAAATATAAAAGAAAAAGAAATAGAAACGATGCAGGGAAATAGTAAAGGATTGTAGAGAAATTAGAGATAACAGTGAAAAAGTCACTTTCCCTGAATCCCAAGGCTCTACCATGTTTATTTACGCAGTAACGCGATCCTTGTCGTGACGAAAAAGCATGGAATTTTTTTTTCTTTTGCAAAACAATACAAGTAGCAGAGCGTAAATGGAGCCCTTTTTTCTTTTCACAAATCCCATATGCCCTGCAACTAATTGGTTGCAACACTACATATAAATATAAAAAGAAGTTAGAAATAATTGTAAATATGATTGATTGGGCGCCGATTCTGATTGGTTATCTTCTTTTCATCCTGCTCTCGCCGGGACTCCTCTTTCAGCTGCCGGGAATCAACGCCGCAATGGAATTCGGAAGCTTCGGTACTAATGGGGAAAGCAGTTCTAAATTCCCACCCTTCGATTTTCTTCGTTTTCTTTACCATCCTCATTTTAGCTGTTCGTATTCGCATTTTCTTTCACTAATTAACCTTCTTTTTTTCCTTTTCATTTTCGTGTAATGAAATTTATATGTTGGTTTTTGACCTGTTCGCTTGGAGTTCCTCATCATGTAAGTGCGACTAATTAGATAGTGCAATTTCAAAATTCAAACACAAATTATGCTATATAAAGTCACAATCTAATCTATGTGAAGTATATAAGTTAAATTTTTAAAAGTACAAGTGACAATAATAGTTATCTTCTCACTTTATCTTCGCATATGAAGGATAAGTTGGATTTGTGAATCAAGAAACTGCTTTTAAGTTGTGTTGATAAAAAAAAATTAAAAAATTAATAATATACGCATGACATGTTTAAAATTCTAAAGTTAGCAAATATTTTGATAAATTACACATTTTTTAAATTTATGATCATAAGATTTTTTTTTTAAATATTTACTTTATTAAATTTTGTGTCTAATAAAATTAAGATAAATATAAATTAAAATACAAAGAGTAATTAACTTACTATAAACTACAATGTTCATTTTACTTGTACACTATATTAAACATAAATGTCCATTATATTTTTAACTTGTCTAATTTAAAATATCAAGAGATAATTCATCACCTAATTTCTAATTTATTCTTATTGTTAAATTAAATTATTTAGCAATATATTTTTAAAATATTAAATATATTATATTTAATAAATAATATAATAATATTATAATTTTATTTATTACATTATAAAAAATTATGTTAAATTAATACTGGAAATAAATAAAGATCGATGGAGGAGTAATTCAAAGTTCATTAATGTACAGAATTCCTTTTTATATTCATAGATCCTCTTTTAAGAACAATAAAGGCAAAAATATAAAATAGAAAATGACGTGCAACCACGATGAATGTATTCGTACCATATGGCAATTTTTTTTAACATAATCTTTTGAAAATGATTTTATTTAGATATTTTGATTATTTATTTTAATTGAGCATATGAGATATATGAAAAGAAATGTATTATATATTTTTATTTTAAAAATTTTTTAAAATAAAATTACATGTGTTCTCAAAAATGGTGTTAAGTTAACCATAAAATATCCATATCTTAATATATCAATCTCTAAATTTAATTAAGATGTGATGTGATATATTTAATGTCATATCTTAATATATCAATCTCTAAATTTAATTAAGATGTGATGTGATATATTTTAAATGATTAATTTATCTATCTTTCAATATGTTTGAAATTAAATAGTTCTGAACGCTTCATAATAGCTAATACTCTCTCCGTTTCATTTTAATTGTAAGATATATTAAAAATAGTTGTTTCAAAATACTCGTTAATTTCAAAATTCAAGAGATAATTGATCACGTTTTTTCAATTCTATACTCTTAGTACTTAAAGTTATTCTAAAATGTGATTATTGTATATTTTCTAAAAAATTAATAGAGTTATATTAGTCAAATTATCATCTCCATTAAAATTTTTTTAATAAATATACGAATTTTATCCCAACAATTAAAGTAAAACGGAAAAAATAATTAAAATAAATGGCCTGAAATTGAAGAACATGCTTGATTAAAATAACTCTCCTTATAAAAAAGAGAATATAATTAATCTCATGAAATATTTTTGGTTATATCATCTCACCGATCAAACAATCTCTTAAAGAATACATAGACAACACTCCATATATAAAGTCAACGAGAAGGAAAGACAATTTATTAAGAAAGTCATGCTAAAATATACATACTTAGCAGAGGTTTATTTCAGAAAGCTAATATGCTAGAACATAATACAGTAGCTGTAAGTTTAATTATTTAATTACATGCTAAAAACACAGTGGGTCATTTGGTAAAGGAGTCTATATAGTCTAACTAGACTTTCCTGAAGTTGACACCAAGAGGATTTTCTTTCACGAGAGCCAAACGCCTCTTTCCATTTTGGCTCACCACGCCCACTGCTTGACACTGATGAGCAGAGCAAGATGGACAATACAATAAGTTGTAACCCAATTGTGGTGCTTCCACAATCTTGAACCAGCTGCTATCTTGTTGTCCTATGGTTCCGTCAGTCTCCAACAATCTCGCCCCTAGAGATACATCGTAGTCTCCCACTTTCCAAATTGTGTAACTAACACACAGTCTCGAAGTTGCAATGCTGAATTGGATGTTAATGTTTTGGTCTTGGTTGATCGGCCCTGTTCCGGTTTGATCGGACTTAATGAATCTGACGGGTGTGCCGGTAGGTCCCACATCGGAGTTGTAACGGAACACGCCGTCAGGACAAGGGGCAGTTGAATTCGGGGAGGGACCTAGGTACACGTCACCACCCGCGGCACCCCGTCCAACGGAGACGATGCGGTATCTCGCACCAGGATCAAGTGGTGCACCACTCACGTCTAGTACTAAATTATTATTAGCAGAAGTGGGTAAGTTGATGGGATTTTGGGAAGTGAAAAGAGTTGATGAAAAGGCCACAAATGGAAGCAAAATGAGAGATGAGAGGAATAAACATGACTTCCTCATTGTTTAATTTAGAAGAAGCTACTAGCTTTGAGTTGTCTATTGATTGCTTGTGACTTGTGAGTTGTTGTGACTTCTCTATACTACTAATACTCTTCTATTTATAGAGTGAGCCTCTCATATTCCTTGCCACGTTTTAGTAAACATGGACATTATTTTCTATAAGTAATTTGCACATTATATAATATTACTAATATCTCATCTACTCATCTCTATCTTAATGTTAGGTAAAGTTACTTAGCGGTGGCAAATGTTCAAATTGGATCGGATTTGGATGAATTCAAAATAAATTGAATTGTAATATATTCATGTAAATATGGATTGAAATTGTTCATTCTAAAATTCCTAATACAGCCCCTCAATTGATAAAATTTAATATATTCTTTTTGAGTCTACTTGCTGGTGTAAGTTTGGCAAGGTACCTACACTTGCTTCTTTTTTTAATTATTATTTATCGGCGGCTTTCAAGTATAGAGGCTGAGTCGGATAAGAAGGAAAATATAACGGTCTTTATTTTAATTTGTTCGTTTCACCGACTAAACATGAGATTTTAAAAAATAAAAAGAATTAAATTTAATAATTTTAAATATATCATATAAAAATTTAAAACTAAGAATTTATTGAAAAAAATAAAAAAAAATTATACGGACTTAAAAAATAAATTAAAACGGATAAAGTAGCAGATGCAACAAGTCCATCAAAATCTGTAACTTGCTCGAGGAAGACTCTGAACCTTTCAAACAGTTGAAAAGTTTGTACGACATTATTTTAATAAAAGTATTTTTGAATTAAAATTATTTAGAAGTTAAATTACATAAAATAGACTTATACACAATGCAATGTATTTGAATTCGTGACATTATGATTTTAAAAAAATTGTTGAACATATTCCATCTACATTTATTGGGTAAGAAACTTTTTTTTATAGAGAAAAATGATGTAGTATTCATAGAAAATTTCTCTTATATATGGGTCATCTTCTTCCATTAATTTCTTGATCCCCTTTTATTTTTTATAGAGAAAACAACTAAATTATGAAAGATTAACAGCGTACCTTAATCATATACTTAAAATTGTATAATATATCAGAATTTGATATAATAATAATATATAATTCTTAGAAAGTAATTTATTCAAGGCAACGTGCAGTCGTACACACAATTCGTAGACCATGATCGAAGAAAAATCTTGGCCAACAATTTCTAGCAAATAATCCAAATTTCTTAATTTATAGGAAAAAATGCAGGGATATTCATCAAATTCAAACTAATTATCATTCATATCTACTTGCTTTCATGCTCACTTAACTATTTACCTAAATGTCCCTAATTTATTGATCAATTGTTAAGATATTTGAAATATCAATAGTATTGTGGTATATTATGATCACTTAACTATTTATCTGAATATTGATAATTTATATTAATCGATTATTAAGACATTTGAAATGCCAATAGTACTGTAGTACTTTTTTTTATTTTAAACTCAGTATATTCATTTAATTTGAAAAGGGACCGGTGGAATGCGGCAGGTATTCCGTAAAATTAGTTGAGGTGCGCAAAAGTTGGCTTGAACATCACAAATACATAGATTTTACTTTTATTTTTGCTGAATAAAGAGGTTATTTCCAGTATAATCATCGGCGCAAAATAAATATAACCAATGCACAAAACAGAAAGAAAAAGAGAAAATAAATAATCAATGCACAAAACAAGTGCCAAAACAAATATCAATAAATATTGAAGAAGAAAAAACTACATGATGCCTAAATCATAATACTAGAAGTACAACTACCTTTTATCCTAATACTCAGCCTCCAC
>JACEIK010009161.1:0-54577 GCA_018107945.1 Datura stramonium
TTTCAGATAGTCCTTTTCAGTTATGCATGCTTGCTATTTATATGTGCTATTTGTTTGTTGAGACTTGATGTGGTGTGAGGGCCCCTTATTGAGCGTCCTCCCCGCCCCTGGGTTGGTAATCGTGTCGCCCACTGAGCGGGTGGGTCTACGTCACTCCAAGGGGTGGCATGCCTTCCCCAGCTTGGACGAAGATGGGATGAATCTTTCCCCATATCAGTCTGATCAGCACTACAGTACCGAGAGCCCTGTTGAGTTTGTGTCCAGGGTACTATCCAGTACAGATATTCCCTGTTGAGTAGTTCCAGGGAACAGGTACAGTCTCTGTTTCAGATAGCCCCTGTTGAGTTCGTGTCCAGGGAAACAGACCCTATATGTTACAGATACTGTACAGGAGTCCTCCGGACTCAGACACGGTTATTCATATCGGAGGCTATGGCCCGAGCCGGAGACCTAGGGGGCCGGCAGAGGAGCTCCTAGTGAGCAGATGAGTGGAGTGACTTATTTTTGGCTGGTTTTGACCCGGGTAGGGGTATATAGATTGTTTGCTTTCTTAGATTGTTTGCTTTCTTGGCGCTATCCGGCTTATGGGGGTTGGTATTGGCTCTTGCTTGCTACTTGTATATCTATTTATGTGCTATATATTAGCTACTAGACAGCAGGCCATCGTGTCTACAGGTAATGCTTCTTCCTTATCAGTACAGAAAAGCTTGACTCAGTTTATATCAGTTTCTTCCGATTCAGCTATCTCCGCTATACAAAATTGCTAGTCATGCTATCTATATTCGCTGTATTATTTCAGTTGCTTTGCATACTCAGTACCAGCGGTATTGACACTCAAAGGGGGCGCTACATTACTTCTGCCTGCAGGTACTCATAGACGAGGAGGCGATCCCTCGTGATTCCAGCCAGCTATTGAGTCATCAGCCCCGGTCATCCGGAGTCTGATTCCCCAGAGGTGTAGCTCTTTTCCTTTTGATGTACAAGATGGGTAGTCAGCCCTGTCCCGACCATTTCTATTGTTGCTCATAGAGGCTTGCAGAGGATTGTTCAAATTTATCTCTCTGTGGTCAGTTGAGCCGGTCGTGTGAGGCCGTGCAGTTGTTATAGTTGTTTAGTATTTCTATTTTTTATGTTGGCCGTGTGGGGCCGTAGCTTGACAGTAGTGGTGACCTTGCCGGTCACGTAGCTTCCGTATTCTCCATGTTACGTTTCAGATGACTAGCCAGTATGGTGGCCTTGTCGGCCCGCATATAGGTTCCTTCATATTAGAATGTTTCTGGTTAGCTGCTGATGCATTCACAAAGGCTATAGGCCCAGTTGGCCGGAGGCTGTGTTTACAAATTCACATAGTCCTTGTTTCCGTGAACCTCGAGATAGAGCTAGCCAGGCACCAGATGTGCCTAGCCCACCAGTTAGTAGTCCAGGTCATCTCTAGGGCACCAGGTGCCAGTCATACCCCCCAGGGAGGGGCGTGGACAAAAGGAGGGATGACTGTGGTCACCAATGAGAAGAATGAGTTGATCCCTACTCGCATAGTCACCGGCTGGCGGATTTGCATGGACTACAGAAAGCTCAATGAAGCCCCAAGGAAAGATCACTATCCTATCCCGTTCATTGATCAGATATTGGACAGATTGGCTGGTCAAGAATATTATTATTTTTTAAAATATTGTATTATTAAAATTAGATTCATCCCAATTTATATGGGAGAAGACTACTTTCACATGTCCTTATAGGACATATGCTCTTAGGCGGATTCCATTTGGCTAATGCAATGCACCCGCCACATTCCAGAGCTGCATGATAGCTATCTTTCACGACATGGTGGAAGATTTCGTAGAGGTATTTGTGGATGATTTTTCTGTTTTCGGTAATCTGTTTGTTACTTGTTTGCAGAATCTTGAAAGGTGCTGTTAGTCGCTGTGAAGAATCCAACCTTGTACTCAACTGGGAGAAATGTCATTTTAGTACAGGAGGGTATCGTCCTTGGCCATAAAGTGTCTTGCAAGGCTGGAGGTCGATCGTGCAAAGATCGAAGTTATTGAAAAGCTACCACCACCAAGGTCAGTGAAGGGTGTTCGCAGTTTTCGACATGCAAAGGTTCCTACAGACGGTTCATGAAGAACTTCTAAAATTTCTAGACCAATATGCAGGCTGCTAGAAAAAGAGGTGAAGTTTAAGTTTGATGACGAGTGTGTCAAAGCATTCGAGGAGTTGAAACAGAAATTGATAGAAGCACCTATCCTTATTTCTCCGGATTGGGAACAACCGCTTGAACTAATGTGATGCGTTGTGGCTGTGGGAGCTGTATTGGCAGCGGAGGAATAGAATGTTTCATTCATTCATTATGCAAGCAAAACACTAGACGCTGCCCAAGTTAATTATACAGTCACAGAAAAGGAGATGCTAGCATTACTGTTCGCGTTTGATAAATTCAGGTCCTATTTGGTGGGTTCTAGAGTAGTGGTGTATACCGATCATGCAGCGATTATTCGGCATTCGTTTAACAAGAAGGATGCAAAGCCCAGGTTGATCATATGGATCTTGCTGTTACAAGAGTTTGACCTAGAGATTCGGATAAAGGGGAGCGATAATCAAGCGGAAGATTACCTATCGCTGATTGGAAAGCCTGTCACATGTGAAGGAAGGTGACAACATCAAGGAAGAGTTCCCGGATGAGCAGCTTTTGGCAATAAGGGAAGCTGAACCTTGGGGGTATGCAGACATTGTGAATTTGCTAGTGAGTGGAGTCTATCCACCGGAGGCTACGGCTCAGCAGAGAAAAAGTTGAGGCATGATTGCCGGTATTTTATTTGGGATGAGCCATACTTGTTTAAGCCGACCAGATCAGGTGATGAGAAGATGCATTCCGGAGAGCCAGATTGCAGAAGTGTTGAGGAGTTGTCATTTTCATTGTATGGAGGGCACCACGGAGGAGCGGACAGCGCACAAGGTGCTACAGTCAGGTTTCTTTTGGCTTACACTGTTTAGAGACTCTATGGCACATAAAAATGTGTGATAGATGTCAAAGAACAAACACAATTGGTAGAAGGCAGGAGATGCCGCTGCAACATATATTAGAAGTGGAGATCTTTGATGTATGGGGTATAGATTTCATGGGCCGTTCCCACCATCATTTGGTAATCGTTACATCTTGGTGGCCGTTGATTATGTATCAAAGTGGGTTGAAGCAACAACTTGCACCAGGAATGACAAATAAGGTGATATCAAAATTTGTGAAAAAGCACATTTTCACCAGATTCGGGACACCCCGAGCCATTATCGGGCGATGGAGGGGCTCATTTTGTAATTGCAAGTTTCAAGAATTTGCTAGCAACAACATATCATCCCCAAACTAGTGGGCAAGGAGGCCGAATAGAGAAGTGAAGCAGATTCTACAGAAAAACAGTGAATGCACAACGTAGTGATTGGTCAAGCAAACTTGACGATGCATTGTGGGCTTATAGAACTACGTGCCAAGACACCAATTGGGACTTCTCCGTACAGATTGGTCTATGGAAAGGCATGTCATCTGCCGGTGGAGCTAGAACACCGAGCTTTCTGGGCCGTGAGGAAATTGAACATGGACGCAGAGCTAGTGGGGTAAGAAGAGGTTGATGCAACTCGAACTTGATGAGTTTTGCTACAAGTGCTTATGAAAGTGCCAAGTTCAAAAAGAGAAACAAAGAGGGTACGAAAGCATATGGTGCATGGGATCTTTGAGCCGGGGCAGAAAGTATTGCTATTCAATTCAAGATTGAGGCTGTTTCCAGGAAAATTGCGGTCCAAATGGTCGTGGCCGTTTTTGAGGTGGTAAGAAATGACCCGCACGGGGCAGTGGAGTTGTGGCAAGAAGATAGAAGTGCCACGTTCTTAGTAAATGGGCAGCGATTTAAGCATTATTGGGGTGAGGACGTTATTCGAGTGAAGACATCTATCACTCTAGAGGATGATTGAACGTGAATGACATCGAGCCGCGACGGTAAACCAGCGCCGCACGGGAGGCAAACTCCGTGAAATTAATGTAATAGATGAGTAGAAAATTTTGAAAACTTAAAAAATAAAAAAACTAAAAAAAATAAAAATATTTGCATTGAAACCTATGAATTATAACCAATTTATTGTGGTGAAATAATTTTCAGGTGGAACGGAGGGCAAAAATGCGAAGAAGCACAAGAAAAAATCAAGGTGAGAAAAAATAAAAATTGGCATTACAGTGAGCCTACGCGATGGCTCCGTGTCACGGGGGAGGTGCTCCGCGTTACCCTCCGTGACACGTCGCAGCCTATTTGATTTTTTAATAAATTCAAGAACGCCGCGTGATGGCTCCAGACTCCCATGCAGATGAAGATGAATGGCGCAACTTTTACATGGGTATTGTTATTGGCCGTTCTTGTTGTTGAAAATAGTTGTATTCTTTCTTGCACAAAGGCTGCAACTTAATGAAATTATCGGGCTTTAGGTGGAAAAGTTTCTAAACAAACGAAAGTCGGCATTCAAGGTATGTTATGGCAATTCCTTCGGCAAGTTATTCTCGTAGTATAGTGATACGACCTATGTTTTAAACATAGATAATGATCCTATATGTTGTAATTAGCCGCTAGTATATAAAGATTAGGCATGTTGTGATTAGCTACTATCAATAGGATTACGGTTACATGTTGTGGTTAGCTGCTAGGAAACATATAAAGATTGCATCGTAGTATCCCTTGTCGAGAAAGAACATGTTAAGTGTGACACGTCAGAAGCATCGTAGGAACTCTATTCTTCACCCATTGTGTTAGTAGAATTGGATGCTTTATTGTTAGGCCTAGACTTTAGAAGCTCGTGGATAGTTATTGGGCCTGAATTAGTAAGTTGAACAGCATAGGCACAGCTAGGTGATATAACTACCAGTTTGGCGCCTGTATTGTCAGTAAAGCACGCCCAGAGGCCTCTGACATGCCCTCACGCCCCTGTGGCCAAAAGTTTATGTAGGATGGCAGTACTTTTTAGGTCAACGACAATAGTTGTCTAGTGAACTGAGTGATAGCCTGCCATCAGTCAGCTACTACCAGTGAGTGTAAGTTCCAATTGCCTTAGTATTCATCGCATGTGTCACCGAGGAAGCAATCCCAGCCGTTCAGGTCAGATAGACCCATGGGGTACCCTAAGGAAGTAGACCTTATTAGCAGTTAGAGGTGGGGCCAATGCCCTGTACCGCTCCTATAATATGCTCAGGTACATATTTCCGTGAGTAGGTAAGTCCATGTAAACTTAACTACAAGTTTAGAAATTGTCCAGAAGAGTCACAGATCAAAGGTCTACAGGGCTAGAACCATGTTAGCACAATATTACCCTCAAGCTAAGAATTTCAGTAGTCTATCCGTTGAGGATTAGGGCCGACCGCTCAAAATCATGTCCGGTCAGTAGCAGTCCTACAGTCATTCTAAGCAAAGGAACTACGTAATTCGTCATCTGCAACCCTACAGTTGCTTATGAGTTATAGTTGTCCGAGTAGGACATTCAGGCATTGTCAGGCCACTCTAGACCCCAACCTATTCGGTCTAAACCACTAGAGATTATGATCACTATCGTGGATCCTCTGATCAGATACATGTACATACGGGGTTTGCCTGCTAGCAGCTATACAGATTATTCTAGGGCGACCAATGTCGCGTTAGGCCCAGAAGGAGAGATACGCCTTCTGAGTGGACAGATTCCTGAGACTTCAGTAAGGCAAATCATCGGGGCTGCCCCCTCACCTAAGAGCCTCAAAGTGACCACCCTAGGTTACTAGCTATGCTGTCACTCGCCAGGGCTATATGACGTTGCTCCATGGAATAATATGCAATCCCGATGATGTAAAGGCCCAAGGGCCATATTACAGTCCATTCCATGGCGACTATTAACTTTATGCCATCGGCACGTACCATCATCGAGCCCGGTGTCTAGGTGCAAGCACAAGCAGTCCACCAGACTTAGACACAACTACAGATCAGGAGCCGAGTGGGCTCAGTTGCAGACCTTGTTGTTGGCCCACATAGGATCCCTTCATTACCTTATTGCTGGTTAGCTGGTTTTTACAGGTGGCCTTGTTTGCCTGGGGTTTTGGTTATAGCTACAGGTATAACAGTTTGTTTTCTTGAGTTTGAGTCATGGATAGGCACCAGAGGTGCCTGGCAGCTCAGCCAGGTCAGCCCAGGATTTCAGTATGGCATTAGGTGCCAGTCATGCCTCCCAAGGTGGGGTGTGACAACCATGGTATCAAAGCAGGTCGTATCCTAGGGAGTCTGCAAGCTGTGTCTAGTGGAGTCTTGTTTATAAATGTGTTGTGCACCACATTCTATAAGCAAGAGGCTACGAGTAATGATAGTATGGTTACTCTCCTTCTTTCTCAGATCACGTTATAGAGCCGAGTTGCATAGGGTTGAGTCCCAAGCCATTGCTATGTTATCTAGAGTATGTGATGTAAGGCAGACTCCAGCCAGTCGCAAGATAACTACAGCTTCAGGAGTAAGTACTTCAGTGAGGTTCCTACGGTTGGGGGAAAGTAGGTAGCAAACGTCTTGGGGCCTCCCGTCACCTCCGGGCACCAGGAACTTCATAAGGTGATAGACATGCCAGTGTTATCCCCAGTTCTTTCTGCAACCTTGGAGTGGGAGGTCAGGAAGTATAATATATATATATGAGATTGGCCCTTTAGTAGACATTAAGAATTAGGCAAGGGCAATAGTTAATGTTGAATTACCTGGAATACACGAAGAATCGAGTATAATAGAAAGTGCAAGTATCAATGCCATATTGTCCAGGAATGAATAATAAAGGAGGGCTAGAATTGCTGCCTCTAAGAAGATTTAGAGAATGGTTGAGACCCTTAGTGTTTACAAAGTTATCTAGACCCCTTACAGTAGTAAATCAAGAGGGAGAATAAGGTTACCAACAAATACTTAGGTGAGCGTGGGAGAGTTCATAAGCGATAAGCTCCTCAGTAATAGTAAAGTTAGGTCAAAAATAGGTCGATTTCTCTGCAGTGTGAGAATGACAGTAGGGCACACCTGCAAGATAATGAGACAGGCCCTAGTTTGTTATGTCGAAGGATGGGGCCCAAGTGCGGCTTAGAGGGTAGGCTATAGACTTGGTCGGTAATATCTTTGACAGTATGAGGCAGAAGGCACGAACCCCAGATCTTAGCCTCTGGGAGTAAGGAGGGAAGCACGAGTATTGATACTGGAGGGAAACAGAATCACCTCCAGGTTGAAGTAGATTGACAGAGTATGGGACCACCACCTAATGTCGAGAAATAAGCACGTGGGCTGACAGTTTAAATAGTGAGGTTGTAACCTATAATGCTGCAATATCACCACCAGTTATGGAGGTAAAGGAGTGGCGACATAGAGATTTTAACCTAGTACAGCCAAGAAACAAGGCACCATAAGAAGTTATTGGTCTTAAGATAACAAGGGATGGAGTCAAGAGAATCTAGACATGTTTGCCTGCATTCCAAGGTGACAGGACTTCGTTAGTAGACTATGGCCAAGGTGCACCATGTCTATTACTCTCTCCACTCAGAGGTTAATGAAAATACATCAGGTCATAAAGAGAGACCTATTGATAGCATGGGAAGAGGGAATTTAGCGTTGAGTCATAGAACAGAACTCTAACGACTAGCCAGGGGAGGCTGGAATACAAGAATGAAGTAGGCCAATTCAGGAAACAGTCAGCCGCAAGGGAAGTGGAAAGTAATCGACATGAATACAGTTACAAGATTACCTCGTCACTCAAGTGTAAATAGACCTTATTTGGGTTATAGAAAGGCTAACAAGATCAAATCACGCCCTGCTGGATGGAATTATATTTTAGCCATGCCAAGTTAAATGTTTAAGAAGGTTGTTTTGGCTGTGTAAGGCCCAAGCATCTAATAAATTTGACAGAGGCATGACTTACAACCAGATTTTGGGAAGCTAGAACAGATTGTGGGGACACAGGTTGACCTAAGTACTGCATTCTATCCTCAGAGGGACGATCAGACAGAGAACACAATTTGGAGGTCGGTTATGGGTGGAACTGTAGGCCTCCTAAAATAATGACTTGACGTAGATAAATTAGTGGGTAATTAAACCTGGGTATACTAATACATTAGTTAGATGAAGGAGCCGTTTATCAGGAAGGAGGTGTCGACAGCCTAGGTTATTGGAAATCCTATCATACAAACAATGAAGAGAGTTAAAATTGAAGCAGCAACTGGGTACACTTGGAAATTAACCAATGAAAGGAATCATGAACTGAGTTAAGAAGGGCGAGCGAGCCCTAGATTCATTAAGCCTTTACCAGACCCTTACAAAAGATTGGCCATGGCCTATGATGTAGAGTTACCTCGGGGCTAGGATCTGTTCATCAGCACTATGCAAGCGTGTAGAAGACCTTATCTCGCATCAATCCAATTAGAGATACCTAAAGTACGTAAGCACTGCCTCCCGCGGAGACTCCAATAGTTATAGAAGCCATCTTGAGAACAAGAGTTGTAACGCATTAGAGTATCATGGGGCAGCATAAATATAGAAGAAAATGGACTGAAAATGAAAGACCAAAAACCACTCTTGATGCAAATTGACAATTTCAGTTATCCTGGCTCTACAATGATAATACATAGATCCAAATGATTTAAGTTATGGTAAGATAGTTTCAGATGTTATATAGTTAACTCTGTTGCTATTATTAGCAGTTGATAATGTTATATGTGTGCTATGTTTTGTCTCTCAAATAGCACCCCGCAGGTGCCGATGTTGGACCTTTCTTCGTTTCAAGCTTCCGGATAGTCCATATTACAGAGCAGGCTTTGCCGAAATTTTTCTAAATATTGGTTAAGAGAGTTAAACCCTATAAACTTGAAGGTGACATTCGAGGATCTAATGTTCCTAAGGGGAGGGGAGGATGTTACACCCAATAAATACTATTGCTTAGTAGGCGTACGCATGGATTAGTGATAAGTACGGATAGATTGACGAGTATGGAAAAAAATCCTCGGAGGCAGGATCAGGTGAGGCTAGGCTGCAAGGGGCCAGTGTGACGCACTGAACAGGCAACGCACCGCCAACGCGGTGCGCCTGGACACTTGGGTGCTATGGGAGGCGCGGCGATAGGAGGTCGGCGTTTTGAGCAGTGTGGGATGCCCCCAACCGCAAAGAGTATATATATATATATACGATGATAGTTCATTTAAAGTTATGAACATTATTCCCTCAGCCAGAAGTGAAAAGAAACACAACTTTCTTCGTGTTTTTATTCGATTACACTACCAAACGCTGTCCAAACTAAAATTAACTTCAGGTAACGAGTCCAAGGCCTACAAGAAGCATTACTACTGAGTAATTTCACAAAAATTGCCAGAAAATTGAAACTCCGCTGAGTAAAGTTGTAAGAATTACTTCAAATTGGATTCTAAACGGCCACAGACAATAGGTAAGTATTTCTCCCTTGTAAAGCCTTGAGAAATTATAAGTTTTCGACTGAATGAAACAGAGTTGTAGTTATAGTTAATTCTAAAAGATATTGTTATTGGCCATTCTTGTTGTTGAAAATAGTTGTATTCTTTCGTAATAAAGGCTGCAACTAAATGAAATTATTCGGGCCTAGTGGAAAAGTTGCATAAATAAATGAAAGTCGACATTCGAGGTATGTTAAGGCTTATTCTTCTAGCAAGTTATTCTGATATGATCTATGTTTTAAACATAGATAATGATCCTATATGTTGTAATTAGATGCTTCTAGTATATAATGATTAGCCATGTTGTGATTAGCTGCTATCTGTAGATTATGGTTACATATGTTGTGGTTAGCTTCTAGGAAACATATAAACATTATATCGCGTATTCCCTGTCGGGAAAGAACATGTTAAGTGTGACATGCTAGAAGCAATTACAGGGAACTCCTCTCGTTCTTCGCCCATTGTGTTAGTAGAATTGATGCTTTATTGTCAGGCCTAGACTTTTGAAGCTCATGGATAGTTATTGGGCCTGAGTTAGTAAGTCAAATAGCATAGGCGCAGCTAGGCGATATAACTACCAGTTTGGCGCCTGTATTGTAAGTGAAGCACACCGAGAGGCCTTTGGCATACCTCACGCCTGCATTTAAGTTTAGGTAGGATGTCCATACTTTAGAGTTAGCGGCATTAGGGTTATCTAGTGAACTAACTGACAGCCTTCCATCTAGTTAGCTACACAGTGATTGTCAGTTCTAGTTGGCTTAGTATTCATCATAGGTCGCTGAGGAATCCATCCCAGTCATTCAGGTTAGCTAAACCTGTGGTTACCCTAAGAAAGGGGATCTTATTAGCAGTTAGAGGCCGGGCCAATGCCCCCGCCCTCGGCTTCTATAAGATGCTCAGGTACAGCTTGTCGAGGCTAAGTCCATGTAAAACATACCTACAAGGTTAGAAATCAACCAAAATAGTCACATAAGATCTAAGAAGAAAACTTAAGGTATAAAGAGCTAGAACCATATTAGCACAAAGATACCCTGCCAAGAATTTTAGTAGTCTACCTATTGAGGATTAGGACAACTCTCAAAAGCATGTTTGGCTGTAGCAACCCTACAACCGTTCTAAGCAAAGGAACTACGTAGTTGGTCAGTCTGCGACGCTACAGTTGCTTATGAGTTATAGTTGTCTGAGTAGGACATTTAGAGTATTGTCAGCCATTCCACACCGTCGTATCCGGTATAGACACTTAGATATTATGATCACTAACAAGATCCTCTGATCAGATACAAGTACAGGGTGTTCCTGCTAGCAGCCATACAGATTATTCTACGGGTGAGCAGCGGTCGCGTTAGGGCCCCAGAAGGCGAGATACGCCTTTGAAGTGGCTAGATTGAGACTTTAGTAAAGCACATCGGTTGGGGTTTCCCACAATCTATGAGTCTTCCGTGACCACCCCCAGGTTACTAGCTGTGTCGACGCTCTCCCGGGGCTATATGACGTTTCTCTAAAGAGCGATATGCCATCCCAAGGGATGATGCAGAGGCCCAAGGGCCATATTACAGTCCATTCCATGGCTGTACTATTATCTGTGTGCCATATCAGCCGCACCGTCGAGCCTCGGTGCCCATGGTGCAGTTATCGAGTCCACCGCACTCCAGACATAACTATAGATTAGGAGTCGATGGGCTCAGTTGCAGACCCAGGGACTGTAGGTTGGCTATAGTACCGGTAGAGTTATAGAAACCTGATTAGGGGTATATAGATTGAAGTGTGCTCCCCAGGGATTATGGGGGCCCGAGCGGGTTATTTTGTGTTGATTGTACCTTCCAGTCTTATGGGGGCCAGGTTAGGTTCTTGCTTGCATTCTTGTCTGCCAGCTATAGCTTACGAATATATGATTGTACAGTCTTAGCTCATATACGTGTAGTGTTTTACTAGATGCAGGTTATTAATAATGTACGCTTATTTCAGCCCCTTCCTTTTACTTACTTTAAGTCTTTAACAAATTTCATTTAGATTATTTACTATCTTGCACATTTGGTACATATTTTAATGATTCCCAACTCCATGGAGCTGCATTACTTGCCTGTAGGTTTAGACATACAGTTGTGAGATCTCAAGAAGCCATCTAGAGTCAAGATTAGTCAGCTCCTTTCATTCGGAGTTGCCAGGTTATAGAGGATTACCACCTTTTATTTGTATGGTATTTTGGTAGGCTGGGGCCCTATCTCGACCACTATTTGTATTCTAGAGGCTACTGGCTACAGTCATCAGTTAGTTGGTTGTTGTTGGCCATGTGGGGCCAATGTATGAATTATTTTATATGTTTGCTGTGTGGGCCCAGTGTAGCTACTCATTTTTATTTCTTTTATATCTAGATAGCATGGTGGTCTTGTCGGCCCGGATAGGAACTCTTTATTACCTTATTGTTTGTTAGCTGGTTTCTTTTACATGTAGCCTTGTCGGCCTAGGGCTGTTGTTATAGCTAAGGTATAGTAGTTTGTTTTCTTGAGTTTGAGTCATGTATAGGCACTAGAGGTGCCTGTGCCTAGCCAGGTTAGCCAAGATTCTAATATGACATTAGGTTCTAGTCATGCCTCCCAATGTGGGGCGTGATAGTGTAATGTCTTCAGAAACTCAAAGAGTAGACCTGACACTTAAAATAGGGGAAAAGTGGGAAACCTACACCAGTCACTCAACGAAGCCATTCTATGACCCATGGGAGGACCATGAGTCGTTAAGTGACTTGTGGTGAGGACTTGAGATTTGACTAGAAATTTTTGAATATGGGTGGCCACGGGTCTTATCACGAGTCATGGTCAACACTACGAGTCGTGGGATGATCCGTGGTCGTTGATAGGTCAATGTTGGAAAAGTTAGAAGTGTACCCAATGGGTCTCATCACAACTCGTTTGGGACACCACGAGTCATGGTGTCACCGTGGGGACTCCAGGGACTCTTGGGGCAATGGATACCATTTGGTGACCAACTAGAGGTTCTTAGGGAAGTGTACTTACTTATGTGACCACAAGTTGTGGTCACCGGCCACGACCCGTTAGGTCCCTCGTGGGGGCTGAAATTCAGTTTTTCTGCAATTTTCAAGGGCGTTTGTGCAATCTCCTACCTTCCTAGACTCTAAACTACGTCATTTTAAGCATATTTTCAAACTTTTAGAGGGTGAAACAGTTTCCTTTCTCATTTTTCTCCATTCAAACTTTCAGAAAATAACATAGAGTTTCTCTCATGTTTTTCGTAGCAAGAACTAGGGAAGTTCATTCCTCCACAATTTATCAAGGAAATTCTTCATGTTTCTTCACCAGGTATGTGGGAATCCAACAAGGTAATAGTTCTTCCCTTGTGTCCCCAAAATTTTTCCGATCTTCTTCATCGGTTCTAGCCATGAAAATTATTAAAGTTTTATTGGCCTCATGGCCCCGCATTTGTGATCACCTAGTTCATGTATTTATACCCTGACAAGGTATATTGTGTCCTACCAATGGGGGGTGTATACATTAGAGTCAAGGCTAGCTCACGTGGTTATATGTCAGTTATAGACTCTCCAATTAGTCAGTTCACTCTTGCTCTGACCAAGCACTCAGATTTAGGGCATGTTCTTTGACCATAAGACAGGATCTTTTAGACCATCTCAGCTTATTACAGTTATTCAGTTTAGTAGTTTCAGCTGGTCATTGCATGACTTTTCAGTTCAACACTTTTATTTCTTGCGTATGGTTTCTCTCACTTACTCAGTACATTCAAAGTACTGACGCATACTTTTATGTTTTATCATTTTATGATACAACAAGTAGATCTCAAATGCAGCTGTCGCTAGCTGACTTCTCTCAGAAGACTTCAATGGTTCTAGTTGGTGAGTCCTCATCTACCGAGGACGTAGATTATTTCATTCAGTTACATTTTCTTTTCTTCTATTTAGACTTTGAGTTAGCTAGCTTGTCCTAGCAACTCATCTATTGTATTTAGCTGCATTACGTACATGGGTTTAGACTCCCTAGTTTTGTTTTGATATTTTAAACTATATAATTCCGATTTATTCTCAAAAATGTTTTATACTCTACTTTAAAGCTTCCGCTATATTTACTCAGATTACCAGTTTATGATAGACCAAGGTTTGACTTGGGGTTACTGTGACCCAAGTACCGTGTCATCCATGGTGTAAGCTTGGGGCATGAAAACTTGGTATCAAAGCCCTAGGTTTAGAGCATCCTCGGATGTCTAAAATTCGCATTGAGTAGAGTCCTTTTAATGGGTGTGAAGTGCGCTACATTTATGACGGGAACGCTAACAGATGTTATTAGGAAAACTCCCTTTTATTCATACTCTTTAACGTGCGTTGAACTTCAATTCAAGAATAATTCTCCTAACTCGTGCTCTGTTTCGTTTAAGTGAAATCATGCCTCCAAAATGTGGTAATGGAAGATGGTCCGTACGTTCACCGACCTGACCACCAGCCCCGGTAGCCCCTCAGGACGACTGTCTACTGTAGAGTTCGTGGCAAATCTATCCAGTTGCTCGCTCAAACGGTTACTAACCAGGTGAACCAGCAGGTGGTTCCAATCAACAATAGTGGATCCACAGAAGCTTCGAGTGCGTGACTCACTCGGATTAACCCTTTAGATTTTATGGATCTAAGGTGGAGAGGACCCATAAGGATTTATGGATGAGATTAAAAAGATCACCCGAATTGAGGTGTCAGTCCCTAAGAGAGTGCCAAGTTGGCTTTCTACCAGCTTAAAGGGGTAGCCCAGGTCTGGTACGAACAATTGAAGGAGAGAGGCCAGCAGAAGCAGGACCAATGGAATAGGAGGAGTTCACTACGGCCTTCCCAGACGTATTCTTCCCCGGAAGCTCAAGGAGGAAAAAGTAGCAAAATTTGTGAATCTTAGACAGGGAAAACCGACAGTAGAAGAATATGCCTGAGTTCACCGGTTGTCAAAAAATGCTCCAGATGGTGGCCTTCAGCCAAGGGCCTGCATGCTGAAGTTTGTTAATGGGAGGTCCACCGATCTCAAAGAGTGCAGGACAATGATGCTGATCAAGGATATTGATCTCTCCAGCCTTATTGTCTATGCCCAGTAGATTGAGGTAGAAAAATTGAGGGACATGGAGTTAAAGAACAAGCGGGAAAGGAGTGGACAATCATATTATGGACACAAGAGGTTCGGCGGTAGTAGCTACCTACAGTAGCAACAACAATAGTAGAGGGCCTAACACCCAGCTCAGCCAGTTCTACCTTTCGGTCCCGCTAGGATCGGAGGTGATGATCTGGCTCTCAGTCCTAGAGCTACAAAGGTCGGGTAATGTGTATCCAAATTTTACCCAAATATGGAAAAGACCACCCAAGAGAGTGTCTTCAGGGTCAAAAGGGTTGTTTGGGTTGTGGACAACTTGGTCATCGGCTTAAGGAGTGTCCATCAATAGGATGGGGAAGGTCACAATCCACTAATCAGCAGCCCAACAGGCCGACCACCAATAGGCTAATACATCACGCATAGGGTGGTCGGGCCACAAAACCGTTTTTAAGCATTGTCTTCATCTAGATCTATATGACCTACTAGATCCAGGGGCCATACTATCACCGTGACTCCTACATAGCAGTCTAGTTCGATATCAGTCTAGAGGTCTTCTTAGAACCATTTTAGTCTCCACCCCGCCCTCGCGTAGTCGCTTAGAGCAAAACCGGGTGTATAGAAACTGTCAGTCTTAATCTTGAATAAGATCATTCCAGCTGATCTTGTAGAGTTAGACATGGTTTAATTTGAATTTATTCTGGCATGGATTGGCTATAATTCGGCTATGCCTCAGCCAACCTAACTAGGGTCAAAGTAGGTTTCTAGCTTCCCTAACGAGCAAGCTCTAGAATGACGGCAGTAGTTCAGTGTCAAGGTAGATTTATTTCCTACCTTAAGGATAGGAATCTTATCTCTAAGGGATGTATTTACCATCTAGTTAGGGTCAAGGATTCTGACTTTGCGACCCCAATCATCCAAATAGTCCAAATTTTCAATAAATTCAGAGGTGTTCCTCGAAGATCTTCCCAGAGTTTCTCCTAAACGGGAAATTGACTTCAATATAGACCTCTCCTGATACTCAGCCCATCTCCATCCCTTTTTATAGAATTGCTCCTAGAACTTAAGGAGTTAAAGGAGCGGCTAAAAGATCTTCTTGATAAGGGTTTATCGACCTAGCATCTCTCCCTAGGCTGTTCCAGTACTATTCGTGTGAATGAAAGATGGTACCTTTAAGAATGTGCATCGACTAACGTCAATTAAACAAAGTCACTATCAAAACAGGTATCCTCCCAAATTGACGTACTTGGTTGACTAACTTGAGCCAACTATTTTCCAAAATAGATCCTGTGTCGTCATCACTAAGATTTAGAGAATGTGACATATCGAAAATAGATTTCCAAAACTCGGTATGGTCACTATGAGTTTGTGGTTGTGTCCTTCAGATTAACAAATGCCCTTGTAGCTTTTATGGACCTGATGAATAGAGTCTTTCAAGAAATATCTAGATATGTTCGTTATTGTATTTATGAACGACATTTTGATATACTGTGAGATGAGGAAGGGCATGCTAATCACCTAAAGATAGTGCTTCAGACACCAGAGACTTTCCTGGGTCACGTGGTCTTGGGTGAGGGTATTCAGGTTGATCCTCAAAAGATAGCAGTGGTGAAAGACTCCATCCCAAACCACTCTCCCCAATTGAAATAAGATGTTTCTTGGCCCAGCTGCATTGCCAATGTTTTGTGGAAGGTTTTTCTTCTATAGAATCTCCTATGACTAGGCCGAATTAGAAGATTAAGGTGAAATTTCAGTGGTCAGACACGTGTGAAAAGAGTTATCAGGAGTTAAAAACTCAATTCACTACCACTCCAGTGTTGACCCTACAGGAAGGATCAGATGGGTTTGTAGTATATTGCGATGCTTTAAGAGTTGGACTCGGTTGCGGTTCGATGCAATGGGCAAGGTGATAGCCTACGCCTAGACATCTCAAATTTCATGAAAAGAATTATCCGACTCATGACTTGGAGATCAAAGAGTGGTGTTTGCGTTGAAAATATGGAAGCACTATCTGTAATGAGGCTCACGTGGATGTGTTCACCTATCACAAGAGCCTTCATCATGTATTTGGCGAAGGACCTAAATCTTCAACAGAGAAGGTGGTTATAGCTCCCGAAGGACTATGACACGAGTGTGCTATATCATCCGGGCAAAGCCAATATGGTGGTTGATGCCCTGATCAGAGTGTCTTTGGTTAGTGGACTATATTGAGAAAGGCAAAAGAAATTAGCAAAGGATATTCACAGACTAGCTCAAGTTAGGGTGTAGTTGGAGGATTCATCTCGAGGGTGGAGTAGTTGTGAAGAGTGGGTCAGATTCCTCTTCGGTTGTTGAATTTAAGTCCACATAGGAATGAAGATCTCATCTTACTTAAGTTGATAAAGCGATTCTAAGAAAGAGGTTGAGGCTTTTTCCCAAGAGGGAGATGGTGTGCTTTGTTACTAGAGCAGATTATGTGTATCGGACGTCAGTTAGTTGAGACAGAAGATACTAGATGAAGCACAGTTTGAGGTACCCATCCAATCTAGTGCTACTAAATGTACTGCGATTTACAAGATATTTACTGGTGGAACGACATGAAGAGAGACACGCTGAATTTGTAGCTAAGTGCCCGATCTGCTAATAAGTAAAAGTAGAACACTGCAGACTAGAGGTATGACTCAGGATAGCAGCATACCCATGTGGAAGTAGGAAGAAGTAAATACGGATTTTATTATGGGTCTACCTCGAACTCGTCGGCAACATGATTCTATCTAGGTAGTAGACTGATGACTAAGTCAGCACACGTCCTCCTAGTTAACACTACAGATTCAATGAGGACTATGCTAGGCATTATATCCGGGAGTTGGTCATACTTCATGGTGTTCCATTATCTATTATCTCAGACAGAGGTACCCAGTTCACCTCACATTTCTGGAAGTCTTTTCAGAAGGGACTTATACCCAGGTCAAGCCTGGCCATAGCTTTTCACCCGTAGACAGATGGAAAAGCAGAGAAGACTATTCAGTCCCTCAAAGATATGTTGAGAGTGTGTGTGATCAATTTCAAGCGGCAAGTTGGGATGACCACTTGCCTCTATCGAGTTTCCGTACAATAACAGCTACCATCCTAGTATCCAGATGGCCCCATTTGAGGCATTTTATGGTAGAAGGTGAAGATCTCCCATCGGATGATTTGAGGTTGGTGAAGCTACTTGAATTGGACCGCACTGCCTACGGTTATGTAGAAGGTAAAGCTCATCAGAGAATGATTGAAACAGCTCAGGAGCCTTCAAAAATCTTATGCTGATGGCTGGAGGAGAAGAGAATTGGAGTTTGCGCTGATGACTGGGTTTACTCTAAAAAATCACCCATGAAAGGGGTAATGAGATTTGGAAAAGAAAGGAAAGCTCAACCAAAGATATGCAGACCCACAGAATTTTGAGGCGAATTGGAAAGGTAGCTTATGAGCTGGAATTACCTTTCAGAGTTGACATCTGTGCACCCAGTATTCCATGTGTCCCTAATGAAGAAGTAAATTGGGAATCCAACTTCAATTATGCCATTGGACAGTGTGGGAGTCAAAGACAATTTTATCATACAAGGAGATCCCAGTCCAGATCCTTGATCGTTAGGTTCAAGCTGGAGGAACAAGGAGGTAGCTTCGGTCAAAGTCCTATGGAGAATTAGCAGGTTGAGGGAGCTGCGTGGGAGGCCGAATCAGATATGATGGATAGATACCTCTTATTTGTTCCTTCGCCTGGGCCCAGTTTAAGGTATCAATTTATTCCTTAAAATTTCTTTCAGTCTGATGTTTCAGTTTTTCTTATGTAAATGAATATGCTTATGGTTAGAGAATTCAGTTCATACTTGTGATTCAGTTAAGAGGTAGTCATTTCAAGCAGTTTCAAGCTTTCATGATCAGTATTTGTATATAAAGATTGCTATTCTTCTCATTTTCCTATGTGTTTTTCAGCATTCGAGGATGAATGTTCCCAAGGGGAGATATTGTAATGCCTTAAAAACTCAAAGACTAGACCGGACTTAAAATAGAGAAAACTGGAAAACCTGCACCAGATCACAGAAGGAGTCGTTCTGTGCCCCTTGGTAGAGTGACCACGAGTCGTTAAGGTACTCGTGGTGAGGACTTTAGACTTGAATGGATATTTTAGAATATGGGTGACTACGGGTGTGATAACGAGTCAGGTCAACACCACGAGTCGTGGGGTGATCCGTTGTCAGTGATGGATTAAAAGTTGGAAAGTTAGGCAGTGTACCCAGTGGATCCTCACAATGCATCATTTGGGGGACACCACGCAGCTGTGGTGTCACCTATGGGGACGCAGGGAACTTTGGAGGCACACGAAAGGTGACCATGAGTCATGGTCACCAACCACGATTTGTTAGGTCCCTCGTGGTGACCAATAGGAGGTTCTAGGTAGTGTACCCCACGAGTGTGACCACGAGTCATGGTCACTGGCCACGACCCATTAGGTCCCTCATCAAGGGCCTCGATAGTCAATTTTCCCCACGAATTTCCTAAGGGTGTTTTTGTAATTTTCTACATCCTAGAATAAACTACATGCTGTTTTGAGATATTTTTCAAACTAGTAGAGGGTGAAATGGCTTCCTTCCTCATTTTTCCTACTCGGACTTTCAAACAAGTAGAGTTTCTCTCTAGGCTTTCGAGCAAGAACTAGGCGCTCATTCCTCCTCAATTTCTCAAGGAAATTCTTCGATTTTCTTCACCAAGTATGTGAGAATCCAACAAGGGAATAGTTCTTCCCTTATGTCCCCAAAATTTTCCCTATCTTCTTCATCAGTTCTAGCCCTGCAAATTATCGAATGTTAAGAAATTTAGTCAGACTTCTTTTATTTAAAGTGGAACATTACTATAATAATTATTGTTATAAACATATTTGTATTATGGTGAATTTATATAAAGGTATTTGTATTGTAGTTGATACATGTGTTTATATTATAGTGAAAGTCCATCTTTTGAGAAAAGGGAGGAATATATCCCTATAAATAGAAGCGATTTTCATTGTATTTCATCCTATCAAGAGAAATAAGAACTTCTCTCCTCTCTTTCTCTACAATATTCTTCCTCTTGCTTTATTATTTCATAACATGTTATCAGCACGAGTTCTTGAGCACTCACTTGAAAGATCTTAGGTAAGAAAAATTAAAATTTCTTTTTCGAAAGATGTATTATTTAACCACAGGAATGATATTTCTTTAGTGATATTGTTGCTCTGCAACTCTACCGTCTCAAAATTTGAAGGCCAAGGCATTATTTTTCTCTTGCTTTAAATATGGCTAACCTTACGAAACTTGATTTCGTTGCCCTTCAAAGCTCCGGGGTAAGAAACTACCTTCATGGGTGTTGGATGCTAAAATCCATAGGATGCAATGGGTCTTGGAGACACCATTAAAAGTGAAAATAAATCATCAAACCAAGATCATGCTAAGGCTATGATATTCTTGCGTCATCATATTGACGAAATTCTAAAAATTGAATATCTCACGATTAAGAATCCACTTGTTTTATGAAATAGCCTAAAGAAAGAAGTGACCACCTGAAGATGGTCATCCACCCAAAGACACGATATGATTGGATACAATCTCAACACTTTAAGCTCTGTTCATGAGTACAACTTTGCAATGTTTAGAATTGTTTCTCAATTGAAACTATGTGGAAAGACAATTAATGAAGTTGATATCATTGAATATGTGGTAGTACACAAAATTAAATTGAGAGCTCTGGAAGAGCTAATGTGTTACTACACGAAGGAATGAAATTATTGTAGTAAGTCTTAAAAGGAAACTTATAGTTTCAAAATATTGAAAAAAAAACTGAGACTATAAATTTATGGGAAAATATAATATCTTCATATTACTACAATTGAAGCGGGTTATAAATATTTATGTAAAAGATTACTCGTCGTTTTCTTTTATTTGTAGTACATAAATATAAATATGATGACAAATCACATACCAAAGTAAACAAGAAGTTTACTGAAATAAGGATAAGTTGGCATAACCGGGTTGGTATCCCAATTCATATGTGATGCAAAAATAAAATGAGAATTCACGTGGTTATATGTTGAAGAAATAAAGATTCTTTAAGAATTTTCTTGTGTTCCTTGTTCTCGTGATAGAAATGTTCTTGATCACTAAGATTGAAATTATATTTCCCGGAATTTGGAACTTATAAAAAGGTGAATATGGGCCTGTTCACCTACCATGTGAACCATTTGCGATTATATAATTTTAATAGATGAATATATGGTATGGTCACATGTACCCTGATATCAACTTGCAATTGGTTCTTGCAAGGTTGATTACTCGAATTGTTAAATTAAGAGCATAGTTTCAAATTATAAACTGGCGTTGATAATGTTGGTTCATGTCTAAGTTGGTTTAGCAAAAAATTGTATGCCTCCAATTATAAATAATAAACCATTGGTTATGAGAACAAACTCTTAAATAAATTTTTGTATGAGATATGTTTATTTAACATGGCAACACGTGAATGCATCAAGCCAACAATGTTCCCATCAATTGATTCAGGTCAAGAACCAAATAATCTCCATCTAAAAATTTGAATGTGCGGTATATGATTCAGTTACTCCACCACAACGCACAACGAAATTTGAATGTGTCATTTTTCAAATTTTGCACCGTGTTGCTGGGAAGTGTACCTTTCTGCCTATGATCCTTGGAAATGCATATCTTACTCATCTGCTGCTCTATCTTCCTGATCGCCACGGCATATGACTCAACCTTTTGATTTAAATCAGAAATATCAGCATGGAGCTCCTTAAAGTGGCCATCTATTGTCTCCATCTTCTTGTGTACTTTTGATAGCATGTCCTCAACCCTTGAACCACTGAATTCTGTCTCACGGTTTCTTGGGGAACATACAAACCGCCTCTATCATTTTTTTGAACCCTTGTGCTTCTTCTAGTCCTATTATCTCAGTATTGGCCTTCCGATTGTAATTATTATCCTTGTAAAAGCTTAACCTTGGTTCCTTGACCTTGATGCTAAGAGTATTGGTTAGACCCTAGGGTGTTGGTCCGGAAACCCGCCTCGTCCGATCATTTAAATAATTAACTTTTTCTTCAGACTTAGATTCAACCATCATTTCTCGGTGCCTTGGCCCTGGGAACCCACATCATTTACCTTTTATGCTCCGACTCCCATCAAGGTCTTGGCAAGCAACCCCATGGTGGTCTTTATCTCTCGCAATATCTTGGATCATGCTCCTCATCTTTCTCCTCTCCGGCTCTCGCAGACATACTACAACCGCATAAGAAGTAGCCAAAATCTCCGACTTTCTAGTGCCAAGCTCGGCTTGTTTTGGTGATCCTGTCTAGTAGCTCCGCATCTCTACATAAGTGTGGCTCATAGCGTTCCTCCGAGATGAAATCACCACCTCCTTTGTGTTGGAATTCAGAGACCTATAAAAGATCTCCAACAATGTATCATCTGGAATCTTGTGATTTGGGACCCTTTTGAGCTTTTTATTGAAATGCAGCCAGGTCTCGTGGAGTGCCTCAGAATTTAGCTGTCTGGAAGCTATATACCTCATCTTTCAATTGCAACGCTCTGGATCGTGGGAAGAACTTTCAAGAAAAGCTCTCTAAGCACTTTCAAGTAGTGATGGAATTCATCTGATAGTTTAGCCAACCACATCGTTGCCTCACTCCCTAGTGAGAATGGAAATAACCTTAGTCTAATTGCGTCCTGGATCACCTATTCTGCTTGTTTGTACGCCTTACATATACGCACGAAATTCTGAAAGTGAACGTTGGGAACTGTCACCGCATGACCCATTCCTTCATATTGTAGTTGGATCATTGCACCGGTAATGTCAAACTTTTCCAACAGGCAAAGGAGGAGGGACTATAGCTCCAGTGGCACCGTCTTCTATATCGGCATCATCCTCCTCATCGAAATATCGATGTCTCTGGTGTTCTCGCACTTCTATGTTGTCTAGCTCGCTCGCGCTTGGCAGTTTCAGACGTTGCTCTTCAACAAACCTAGCTAACTCATGGTCTCTAGCCCGAGCTTGCTCTTCACAATATTCTTGATGTGGCTTGGTCCACGGTTTCTTGCTCTTGGATGTTGGCCATTCTTCTCAGGTTTCTTAATTTCTGCTCAAGTTCGTGATCGGTTGGAACCAGGGATTTCCTTGGCTCAATATCTAAGACACAAACGAAGACCTGTTAAGCAACCAAAACAACAACAAAAGAAAAATAAAAAATAAATATGAACCAATAGTAAAGCAAACACAATTAACAAAATCCTTAGCTGTATTCCCGGCAGCGGCGCCAAAATTTGATACGGCCAAATTACACCTTGCAATTGAGATATAAGCGGTCGATTGTCAAATATAGAACCCAACAAAGGTTGAGGTCGGGGATCCCACAGTGAATATGGTATGAACTTAAGTTAATGCGAATGGATGTTACTATTGAGTTACTTATTTTCCAAGGGGGAAACAAATAGAAGAATAAACAAAGTAAAACCTGGAATGCTTAGATCAAATTCGGTTTGTATTCAATTAACGACTTGACTAGGATGGTGTTCCCCAAGACTTTATAACCACAAGGCTTATACAATAGTGATCTATTCTGGTGCTTAACATGCAATATTGGTAAGTTAGGTTCACCTAAATGGTTAGTCCCCAATCTAGATGATTATCACCACCCACTTCGTCCGCATAATGGTTTACTATAATTAACCCTTACCCTTAATATTGGATTAGCTATCCTTTACAAGTTCAAGCTATTATATGAGGCTTGATAGCTCCTCAAATCTCCATTGTTAACCTTTCCCATTCATTACCTCTTGGTCCGTAGTAAGAATAAGGAAAGTCCTAACATTTGCTATCGTCAAGAATCAATCAAAACGAAGGGAAAAATAATACATGCATTAAACTCCATTCAAGAGTCACTAAATATTTACCTATGCATGTTAATTCATCTTGGTTCCCACAACCCTAGCTATGGGTCTAGATACTCATGTTTGTATTATATAGAAGAAGTCATAATTGCAACTTACAAATTATCATAGAAGAAAATCAAGTAGATTGAATAAAAATCAAAACTGATGAATAAATTCCAATGTTGCTTTTGATCCTCAAATTCAAGAAAAAATTGTAAACCTTGTTTCTGATTCAAAAAATAATGTACAACACCAAAATCCTACTTGAAAACTAATAATAATCGGCCTCTCTAAATTATCCTCCAAAAATAAACCTAAACTGTGTATTTATAGTTACATAAGAAAACTTTTTCCTAACTAAAACTGGAAAACGAGGTCGGCAAAGTGACAACGGGCTTGGTGACGAATCGTTGGGACCTCTGGAAGAGTCGTTCCTTGCTTAAAATTGTCATCCTCATCATCATACCCAATTGTGGCAACGGGTCACCTAACGACTCGTCGTGCCTTAACACGAGTCGTTTGGTCCCTCGTGGTCTAACTTCAAATCCCAGTGCACCTTACGGATGGTTCTAGTGATTTGCCAACGAGTCATTTAGTTAACTAACGACTCGTTAAGTCTGTCATGAACTCCACTAGCTACTTTGGCAATATTTCTTCTTCAGTCCTCACGACTGACTTTACAACTTGTTACCAGGTGTAATGAGTCGCTCCTCAACCCGCCACGTACACCCGCCTCAAGATCTTCATACTTCATCTTTGCCCACGACTAACAATGAGTCGTGTGCCTCCTGACAACGCCTCGTGAAGTGCCTGACAGTCACCCTTTCAGTTATTTTCAGCATAAATTTTCCCAGTTCACTTCCGAACTTGTTTTCCTACAACATTAAGCACAAAACACATTATACCTATATAAACATACCCGAAATGTGCATAATTTCTTCTTTTAAGAGCTCCAAAGTTCCATAAAAATCACGAAACATCAATTGACTATGATGAAACTTCTTTGGTCCAATTGCTAGACTAGAATCAATACGCATTTTGTTAAACAGCATATACAATTTCTAAACATTTTAAAACTTTTTAAAATGGATGTTAAAAGTGTTTTGTTAAATGGATTTATAAAAGAAGAAGTCTTTCCTAAACAACCACTTGGTTTTGAAGAACCCCTCTTGTCCCAACTATGTTTTAAACTCTCTAAAGCTCTCTATGGTTTACCAAGCTCCAAAAGCCTAGTATGAACGTTCGAGCTCTTTTCTCATTGAAAACCATTTTCATTGAGGAAAATTGATAACAATATTTTTGTTCTACGTTCCTACTACTATTCAAATTTATGTAAATGATATTATATTTGGAAGTTCTGATGCCACCCTATGTAAGAATTTCACAAATTTAATGACAGGGGAATTTGAAATGAGCATGATGGGAGAACTGACATTCTTTTTAGGTATTCAAATCTGTCAGTCAACTGAAGGAACATTCATTAGCCATACTAAGTATACAAAGAAGGAGGAAAATTTGATTTGGGAAAAAGGAAAAAGTTGTTGAACCCTAATTAGCCTCTTCAATTTGCTTGAGAATGACTCAACAAAGTGTCAATGTAAACTCTATAGAGGAATGATTGATCGCTATTGTATCTTACTACTAGTCGACTAGACATCATGTTTAGTGTGCATAAATGTGCCAGATTTCAGTCAAATCCTAAGGAATCCAACTCGACTGTGGTAAAATGTTGAGATATTTAATATCTCATTGGAACTCAAGATTTGCCTATGGTATCCTTATTCTAACAACTTTGATTTAATTGGTTACAAAGATGCAGATTTTGTAGGTGACAAGTTTGACAAAAAAGGCACTAATGGATCATGTCAAATTCTTGGAGAAGATCTCACTTCTTGGAAAAGCAAAAAACAAAACTCTATAGCACTATCTACTACAAAGGCAGAATATTTGGCTCTTGGAAATTGTGGATCACAACTACTCTGAATGAAACATCAGTTGCTAGACTATGATTTAAATTATGAAAGTATCCCTATTTTATGTGATAACACCAATGCCATTAGTCTCTCTAAATATACGGTGCATCAATCTAGAGCAAAGCATATAGATATTGAACATCATTTTATCCAAGATCATGTTAAAAATGGAGATCTTTCACTAGAATATGTTGACTCCGAGAAACAACTGGCTAACATTTTTAGTAAACCCCTTCTAGAAAATCGTTTTCGTTTTTAAAGAAAAAGTCTTGGTGTTATTTCTGCCTATCAATTAATTCCTTTTATTAAATTTATGTGTGATATTTACTTTCCTAAATTAACTTGATTAAAAATTATTTCTTTGCCTATATTAACGTGCTTAAAATCATCTCAGCATATCTCTTTTCCCTATTTAATTCTACCATTTCAATTTCCTAGGTCATCATTGTGGCGTTGTTTGCATGTGCCGCCCTTTCAACTAATCACCTTCTCACATCCCTCACCTTATCTCTCCTCCTTTAAAATTATCTTCTTGGTTCTATTTCTCCCTCATCAAAATTGCAAAATCCTGTTCACAATGCTTGTCGTTCCAGCAAAAAACATAAAAGATCATCCCTTTCTCCATCCCTCGCTGAAATCTCTGACTCCTCTTTTAGAGTCACCTGATTCCCTTCCCTCATCAAAAAAACTCGAGTTCATGTCCTAAGAAAGAAAACCCTAAATCTCCTTTCTTTATACCTAGAAGTCATGCAGATGTTTTGGAGAGGTCCGAGAAAAGGAAATCTCTAGCCTTCAAAAATCGCTCCTTCGCTCATGGAAGAGTAATTTGCCTCGCTCACCTTAAAACCTCTCACTGCTCCGTATGTCATCTCTTCTCCGTTAAAGGTCTAGATAATTTTTCGATGTGCTAATTAAGTATCTGAAGATCCCATCCTCATGTTCTATGCAAATATGAAACTTTCCAAAGACAATAATGATCCTGAAACCCTTGTTCGGGGCACCAGAATTGTTCTTAAAAAAACTCTCTTTGAAAAGGTCTTCAACACTCGCTTTTCTGGCAGCATTCCCTTTCACGCTAAGGTCCCGAAGACTTTGAAGTATCTCTTCATGAAGCAAAGTTGTTTATTGTCAAGATGGTACCGATCTCTCCGATTTGGCCCTACTTCTATCTATATATTTTGAAAATTGCATCATCAAGTACATCGTTTAAAACTACTATACTGCCTCATATGGATCTCTAAGAACACTTTCAAATAGAGATGTATTCGTTTTGTACTTCCTTCTGAAGAAGAATAAAATAGAGTGGTCTGAATGGTTCTTCGGGTACAGGTTTGAAAGATATCGAGACACCAATGGCAACGCCAGTATTCCCTATGGACTGCTCGTGAGTCGAATCATCAAAGCTATGGGTGTGGATGTGGTCTGAGTTCCTGTCAAAGAAATCACTTCTACCTACAATGATCACGCCTTTGCCAGTATGGGGTACATTCCTGATGAGTATCATTGGGTTAAGAAGGCAAGCTTTAAGCCCAAAGCCAAAATCTCCCCTGTTGAAAGCTCTAACATTATCCCTCCAGATGGCTCCTCAAGCTCTGCTCTCTCCTCTCTCATTACTGATCTTAAAGATGTTAAGGGAACTCTTGGTGCAGTGGCTATTGACCTGCACAAGAGAAAAGAATCATTGGTTGTCCACCCTGGGCAATGTTGCTGATCTGAAGCAAGAATCAGTTGACTCTCATCCAGTATGAAGGGATAAAGTCTTTCAACAAGGTTATGCGCCAAGTCAACTCAGCCACTGCTCGAGCTGAAATCTCTCGATGTGAGCTGGGTGATCGTTGTTCAAAACTCCTCCTCTCTGTCTACTCGATTCGAGAAATCCTATCACTCCTTTCTGGAGCATATCATTAATATGCCTAAATATTTCCTTGTTCATGCCTAATATTTTGTTGTCACCGACTCTCCCCCGCCCCCCGCGTAGGCCTCATGTCTTGGCTCTGTACCCCTTTATGATGAAGGCTACAAATATAATTACATACTTGCTGGTGACTGTTTTCAATGAAATGGAAAGAACAATGTCCTGTTTATCACTGCTCCTCTTATTCTTTTTGATGTTTTAAATTATTGATCAAGTTAAGATTCTCTATTATACTAATTTCCTCACAACATAGTGTTCGAACCTAAGAACATGACGCCCATTAAGGGGGAGGAAGTACAAGCCAGGGGGAGAAATCTACAAAAGAGTCTCTCAAACAGGGAAGTACCCCTAAGTCACGTCTCTAATTATTTATGGCATCATCAAAAAGGGTGATATTATTGCACCAATATGTTTAAATGATGACAAATTTATCATAGATTAACAAATCAAAATATGTCCAGCTTACTCAATTATGCACCAAGGAAAGAATTGAGGAATATATCATGATATTTATGGGAGTAAGATCGACTCCAAAAGGAAGGAAATCTATTAAGATTTAGAGAAGCTAATCCAAGGAATATTCTAGCTATCATAAGGACTAACAAGGAAGGAATCATTCCCTAAATCAATTGGCCTCAATCAATTCCACCGATAACCAATGCCTCAAAAGGAAGAAATCTTTCCAAAATCAATCAGGGCCTCTATCACAGATCGACATTCTTTTTCAGAGGATGACTGAAAATCCCCTGGGTTATCCCTTGATGAGCAAGAAATGAGATCAAAGGAATTGACCTTGTATTCATACAGCGAGAGCCTTTAAATATGAAGTCTGAAGACTATTCCAATACTACTACTTCACTTGATAAAATAGACAAATCTTTTCTTATTCAATCATTGTAATCCTAAAAGCATTACTAACGAAGATTAAAAGATAGAAATAGCTGACGATATACAGGTAGAGTGTATGTTACACCCCATAAATGCTATCAGTTAGTAGGCATACGCGTGGATTGGTGATAAGCATGGAGAGCTTGAAACATTTGGAAAAAAGTCTCGAAAGCAGGGTCGAGCGAGGCGAGGCCGGGCGTGGTCAGCGCGACGCCGCCAACAGGCAAACAATCACATTAGCCAGCAAGGGCAAGGGACATACGCGCTATGGAGGTGCGACACGGCAGGAGGCTGGCACTTTGAGCAGCAGGGTGCCCCTGCCACCGCCAAGAGTGTATATATGATGCTAGTCTTATTTCAAGTTATGAACATTATTCCTCGGCCAGAAGTGAAAGGAAACGCAACTTTCTTCGTGTTTTCGTCTGATTACACTACCAAATGCCATCCAAACTCAAAATTAACTTTCGAGTAACAAGTCCTAGGACTAAGGGAAACATTACTATAGAGTTATTTCTCTAAAATTCTTCTAAGAAATTAGAACTCCTCCGAGTAAAAGTTGTCAGAATTACTTCAAGTCGGATTCTTAACGGCCATAAACAATAGGTAAGTATTTCCTTCTAAACCTCGAGAAATTATAAGTTTTCGATTGAATGAAACAGAGTTAAAGTTATACTTAATTCTAAAAGGTATTGTTATTGGCCATTCTTGTTGTTGAAAATAGCTGTATTCTTTCAGAATAAAGGCGGCAACTTAATGAAATTACTGGCTTTAGGTGGAAAAGTTTCTTAAACAAACGAAAGTCGGTAATTATATGAAGGCAATTCCTTCGGCAAGTTATTCTCGTAGTATAGTGATACGACCTATGTTTTAAACATAGATAATGATCATATATGTTGTAATTAGCTGCTGCTAGTATATAAAGATTAGGCATGCTGTGATTAGCTACTATCAATAGATTACGGTTACATATGTTGTGGTCAGCTGCTAGGAAATGTATAAAGATTATATCGTAGTATCCCTTGTGGAGAAAGAACATGTTAAGTGTGACACACGCTAGAAGCATCGTAGGAACTCCTCTATTCTTCAGTCCATTATGCTAGTAGAATTGGATGCTTTATTGTCAGGCCTAGGACTTTAGCTCGTGGATAGTTATTGGGCCTGAATTAGTAAGTTGAACAGCATAGGCACAACTAGGTGATATAACTACCATTTGGTGCCTGTGGCTATCAATGAAGCACGCCGAGGCCTCTCGACATGCCCTCACGCCCTAGGGCCAGAAGCTTTTGTAGGATGGCAATACTTTAGGAGTCAATGGCACTAGGGTTGTCTAGTGAACCGAGTGACATTCTGCCATCTAGTCGCCACAATGTAAAGATTGTCAGTTCCAATTGCCTTAGTATTCATCATACAAAAATACCGAGGAAGCAATCCTAGCCGTTCAAAGCCGGGATAGACCCCATGGGTACCCTAAGGAAGTAAACCTTATTAGCAGTTAGAGGTGGGACAATGCCCCAGCCTGCTCCTATAATATGCTCAGGTACAGATTTCCATGAGTGGCTAAGTCTATGTAACTTAACTACAAGTTTAGAAATCTTCCGTGAAGAGTCACATAAGATCTGAGCAGACCAAGTTAATGTCTAAAAGACTAGAACCATATTAGCACAATATTACCCTATGGCTAAGAATTTCAGTAGTCTATCTGTTGAGGATTAGGGGTTGACCGCTCAAAAGAATGTTCGGTCAGTAGCAGTCCTACAGTCATTCTAAGCAAAGGAACTAAGTAATTGGTTATCTGCAACCCTACAGTTGCTTATGAGTTATAGTTGTCCGAGTAGGACATTCAGAGTATTGTCTGGCCAATGTAGACCCCAACCAATCCAGCTCAAACCATTAGAGCATTATGATCACTACCAAGACTCTCTAATCAGATACAGGTACACGGGGTTTGCCTGCTAGCAGCTATACAAATTATTCTAGTGGCGAGCAGCAGTTTCAGGGCTCCGTGTTTCCAGATACGCCTTCGAGCGGATAGATTGGAGACTTCAGTAAAGCACATCGATCGGGGTTGCCCGCACCTAAGAGCCTTCAGTGACCACCCCAGGGTTAGCTCAGGCCATGTTGTCGCTCTCTGCCAGGGGCTATATGACATTGCTCCATGGAGCAATATAAACTTATACTATATTGACACCATTCCATGGCTGGACTATTATCTTTATGCCATCGTCATCGCACCTCATCGAGCCTGGTGCCTAGGTGCAGTTATCAGGAGTCCACCAGACTTAGACACAACCATGTATCAGAGCCGAGTGGGCTCAGCTTGCATACCTGTGGACCGGTAGATTGGCTATAGTACCAGTAGAGTTATAGAAACCTGGTTAGGGGTATATAAATTGAAGTTTGCTCACTAGGGCTTATGGGGGACCGAGCGAGTTATTCTGTGTTTATTGAACCTTCCAAGCTTATGGGGGCCAGGTTAGGTTCTTGTTTGCATTCTTGTCTACTAGCTGTAGCTTACAAATATATGATTGTACAGTCTTTGCTCATATACATGTAGTGTTTTACTATATGCAGGTTATTAATAAGCAAACTTCCAAGTTAATTTTGCCCTTGCTTCTACTTACTTTCAGCTTTAACAACTTTCATTCAGTTTATTTACTGCCTTAAGACTGGGTACATATTGAATAACATGGTGTTATAACTAGATAACATGGTGGTCTTGTTGGCCCACATAGGATCCCTTCATTACCTTGCTGGTTGGTTGCTGGTTTCTTTTACAGGTATCTTGTCGGTTCAGGGTTGTGGTTATAGCTAAGGTATAACAGTTTGTTTTCTTGAGTTTGAGTCATGGATAGGGCACCCGCAGGTGTCTCGTGCCCAGCCAAAGTTAGCCTGCATTCTAATATGGCATTAGGGTTCCAGTCATGCCTCCTGCTGTGGGATGTGACAAACATGGTATCAGAGCAGGTCGTATCCTATGGAGTCTGCAAGCCGTGTCTAGTAGAGTCTTGTTTATAAATGTGTTGTGCAATTCACATTCTATAAGCAAGAGGCTATGAGGAATGATAGTATTGTTACCTCTCCTTCTTCTCGTATCATGCTATAGAGCGAGTTGTATAGGGTTGAGTCCCTTGTTGCTTTCATTTTGCTATGTCTATCTAGAGTAATATGTGATGTAAGACAGACTCCAGCCAGTCGCAAGATAACTACAGCTGCAGGAGTAAATACTTGGTGTGGTCTGGCAGGTTAGGAAGTAGGTGCAGACGTCTTTTAAATTTCTCCCGTCACCCTTTCCTAAACAAGAACTTCATAAGGTGATATACATGTAAGCATTATCCCCAGTTCTTTCTGCAGCCTCAGAGTGGGAGGTCAGGAAGTATTATATATATATATATATATATATATATGAGTTGCTCCCTTAGTAGATGTTAAGAATTAGGCAAGGGCAATAGTTAATGTTGAATTACTCTAAAATACACGAAGAATCGTGCGAGTACAACAGAAAGTGCAAGTATCAATGCCATATTGTCCAGAAATGAAATAAAGGAGGGCTAAATTGCTGCCTCTAAGAAGGATTAGAGAATGGTTGAGACCTTAGTGTTTACAAAGTTATCTAGACCTCACAGTAGTAAATCAAGAGGGAGAATATGTTACCAACAAATAATTTAGTGAGCGTGAGAGTTCATGCTGATAAGCCTCAGTAATAGTAAAGTTTAGGGCCAAAATAGGTCGATTTCTCTGCAGTGTGAGAATGACAGTAGGGCACACCTGCAAGATAATAGTTATGGCCCTAGTTTGTTATGTCGAAGGATGGGCCCATGTGGCTCAGAGGGTATAGGTTTATAGACTATTGCAATATCTTGACAAGATGAGGAAGGCAATGAACCCCAGATCTAGCCTGGGAGTAAAGAGGGAAGCACGAGTATTGATATTGGGGAACAGAATCACCTAAAGGTTGAAGTAGATTGGCAGAGCACGGGACCACCATCGAATGAAATAAGCATCGTGCTGATGCTTAAAAGATAGTGAGGTTGCAACCTATAAATTCTGCAATATCAACACCAGTTATGGAGTTAAAGGAGTATATATAGAGATTTTAACCTAGAACAGCCAAGAAACAAGGCACCATATGACGTTATTGCTCTTAAGATAACAAAGGATGCAGTCAATATCTAGAGGTCGGTTTGCGTTCCAAGGTGACAGGACTTCGTTAGTAGACTATGGGCCAAGGTGCACCATGTCTGTTACTCTCTCCATCCAGAGGTTAATGAAAATACATCAGGTCGTAAAGAGAGACCTACTAATGGCATGGGAAAAGGGAAGCTAATGCGAGTCATAGAACAACTCTAACGATCAAATTGTAGGAGGTTGGACACCAAGAATGAAGTAGGCCACTAAGGAAACAGTTGTGCCTGCAAGGAAGTGGAAAGTAATTGACATGAATATAGTTACAGGATTACCTCGTATCAAGTGTGTGTAAATAGACCTTATTTGGGTCATTATAGAAAGGCCAATAAGATCAACTCAATGCCTCGCTGGATGGAATTATATTTCAGCCAAGCCAAGTTAAATGTTTGAAGTAGTAGTTTGGTTGCGTAAGGCCCAAGCATCTAATAAATTTGACAGAGAGGCATGACTCATAACTAGATTTTGGGAAGCTGCTAGAATAGATTGGGACACAGCGTGACCTGGCACGTGACTTGTCCCTGCAGGGATGACTGCATGTAGAAACACATTTGAGGTCGGCTATGGGTGGAACCATAGCCTAAATAAATGTGACTTGAAGTAGACAAATTAGGGGTAATGAATCCGCATACTAATACATTAGTTAGACGAAGTGGAGTCAAGATTATCAGAAGAAGGAGGTAATGAACAGCCTAGGGTTATTGGAAATCCCGCCTCTACAAACAATGTAGAGTTAAAATTTTAAGCAAAGAATTGGGTGGCTACCTCTAAATTATTCAATGAAAGGCATCATGGAATCTTTCGGATAAGAAGGCGAGCGTAGCCCTAGATTCATTAAGCCTTACCAGACCTTGCAAAGATTGGCCAATTGGCCTATGAGGTAGAGTTACCTTGGGGATAGGATTTGTTCATCAAAGACTACGCAAGCGTGTAGAAGACCTTATCTCATATCAATCCAATTTTGAGATACCTAAAGTACAGAAGAACTGCTCCACGGAGAGACTCCAAGGAAGAGAGGGAGCCATCTTGAGAACTAGAGTTGTAACTCATTAGTGTATCATGGGGTACATAAATATAGAAGAAATAACTAAAGAAAAAGACCAAACCACGCATGATGCAAAGTTTGGACAATTTCGCTATCCTAGGCTCTACGAAGATAATATATAGATCCAAATGATTTGGTTAAGTGGTAAGACAGTTTCAGATGTTATATAGCGACCTGTTGCTATTATCAGTTGGATTAAGGGGTTATATGATAGTTCTATGTTTCATTTCAAATAGCACCCCGTGAGGTGCTGATGTTGACCTTCCATGCTTCAGGCTTTCGGATAGTCCATATTACGAGGAGGTTCTGCCAGAATTTTCCTAAATATTGCCAAGAGAGTTAAAACCTATAAACTTAAAGGTGACATTCGGAGGATGAATGTTCCTAAGGGGATGGAGTTAATGTTACACCCTGTAAATACTTATTGGTTAGTAGGCGTACGCATGGATTAGTATAAGTATGGATAGATTGATATATAGGAAAATCCTCGGAAGCAGGATCAGGTGAGGTTAGGCCGCAAGGGGCTAGTGCGACGCGCAGCCGCGCGCACCGGCTAACGCGGGGGCCAGGCACATGGGTGCTATGGGAGGCGCGTGCGATAGGGAGGTCGGCTTTGAGCAGCGTGGGACGCCCCGCCACCACCAAGAGTATATATATATGATGCTAGTTCATTTCAAGTTAAGTGAACATTATTCCTCAGCTAGAAGTGAAAAGAAACACAACTTCTTAGTGTTTTCATTCGATTACACTACCAAACGTCATCTAAATAAAATTAACTTCAGGTAACGAGTCCTAGGCCTACAAGAAGCATTACTACGGAGTTATTTCACAAAAATTCTCTCAGAAAATTGAAACTCCGCCGAGTAAAAGTTGTCAGAATTACTTCAAATTGGATTCTAAATGGCCACAGAGAATAAGTAAGTATTTCTAAAGCCTTGAGAAATTATAAGTTTTGACAGAATGAAACAGAGTTGTAGTTATAGTTAATTCTAAAAGATATTGTTATTGGCCATTCTTGTTGTTTAAAATAGTTGTATTCTTTCTTAATAAAGGCGGCACCAAATGAAATTATTAGCTTCAGGTGGAAAAGTTGCGTAAACAAACGAAAGTCGACATTCATGCATGTTAAGGCTTATTCCTCCAGCAAGTTATTCTCATATGACCTATGTTTTAAACATAGATAATGATCCTAGATGTTTTAATTAGTTGTTGCTAGTATATAATGATGAGGCATGTTGTGATTAGCTGCTATCAGTAGATTATGCTTACATATGTTATGGTTAGCTTCTAGGAAACATATAAAGATTATATCGCAGTATCCCATGTCGGGGAAAGAACATGTTATGTGACACATGCTAGAAGCATCATAGAACCCACTGTTCTTCAGCTCATTGTGTTAGTAGAATTGGGATGCTTTATTGTCAGGCCTAGGACTTTAGAAGCTCAAGGACAGTTATTGGCCTAAGTTAGTGTTAATGTCACGCCCCGCCTTGGGGTATGACTGGCAATTTGGTGCCCTAGTAGACTCGGATCAAGAAATCAGTATCTGGGTTAGCATCTGGTTCCCGGTTGTTCTATCTCAAATTTCTGGAAACAACGGGCTATATAACGGCTGTGGGGCCACAGCCTCGGCCGACTGGGCCTAGCCACCTGCATATGATTTCAGCTAACCAGAGACATACTATAAGTGGAACCTATACGGCCGACAGTTACCCATGCTGTCTAGTCATCTGTGACTCAACATAAAGAATATTGATATTCACAGACTGGCAAGGTCACCACTACTATCAAATTATGGCCCCACACTACCAACACAATCAACAACGCTAAACAGCTACACAACGGCCTCACACGACCGGCACAACTAACCATAGGAGATGTATATATACACCGTAAGCCTCTATGAGTACGCATAAAATGGTCGAGACAAAATTCCGACCTACCCATACTATACAAAAAGAAAATGAACTACACCTCTGAATATCAAGCTCCGGATGACAGGAGTTGATGACTTATGAGCTGGCTGGAATCAACGAGGGATCGGTACCTCATCTATGAGTACCGCAGACAAGTAATGCAGCACCTCAACGGGCGTCAGTACTACCGTTACTGAGTATGCAAAAAGATAACTGAATAATATAACTGATTATAAATAACATAAGTAGAAATCCTGAATAGCAGGAAATATTCGAATCTGTAACAACTGATATAAGCTGAATTAGAGTTTTCTGTACTGTGATAGGGAAGGAGCGTACCTGCCGATGGCGATCCGCTGTCTATTAGCTAATAAATAACATATATATATAACAAGCAAGAACCAATACCAACCCCCATAAGCCGGATGGTGCCAATCAATCAAACAATCTATATACTCTTACCCGGGTCAAACCAACCAAAATAAGTCACTCCGCCTTCATCTACTAACTACGAGCACCTCTACCGGGTCCCCGGGCCCCCACTGCTATGGCTTCGATATAAATAACCGTGTCCGAGCCCGGAGGACTCTGTACTGTAAACTGTAACTGTAACTGTCTGTATCTGTAATCTGTTCCCTAGGCGCAAGCGCACAACAGGGTAAACTGTAATGCTATGCTGATCAGCCTGATATGGGGAAAGCTTCATCCTTATCTTCGCCCTATCAAGGACGGCATGCCACTCCTTCTTGAGTGACATATACTACCCGCTCAGTGGGCGACACACAGCTAATAACCAGGGCGGCGAGGACGCTCAAGGGTGCCCTCACGACACAATCAAGTCTCAACAATCAATAATCACATATAGAGCAAGCATGTTTAAACTGAAAATACTATCTGCAGTCTGATTTCTTATTCTGAACTTTCGTGTTATACCGATTCTCATACTACTTTAAACTGAATCTAGGATCTTATTTGACTGTATGGCTATACTGTAGCCGAGATACTATCTGATTGTATGGCTATACTGTAGCCGAGAGATACTATTTGACTGTAATTACCCGTCTGTTTGATTTACTTTACTAGCTTTTACTTCTGAATATATGTCATATTATTATAAAACATGCTTGCTAAACGCATACCGGGGCTATACTCGAGTCTAAAATAATATCTCGCCATTTGGCACTGCTTTTCTAGCTTTCACTGAATATGATATAACAACGCAAGACAGATTTACTGAATTCGCATAAAACTCAATATTCGACTCTGGAAATTCTATTACGGAGTTTACTGTATTATACTAGGGATAAAGCTACAACTGCCGCAGAAATCGGGCTTTTACATACCTTCGCTTCGGATTTTCCGACTAACGGTCGAAGCTCGGTCAGTACTCTAGCTCTTTCTCCCAACTGCATTCTCATATATATCAATTAGAACTAAATACACTAATATTCTGGAAGAAAACATCACTTTTGATATATATATATATATAGCCCCAAACTTTGACTTATCCGAAAACGGTCGAAAACTTGTTATTTCTCGAAAGTCCAGAAGAGAGAAATATTCACTTTAAGGCTAGGAGCACATTGACACTTATTTGGAGCAATTCCACTTACCTTGGCTCAAAGCTGGTAGCACGACGATTCGCCGCCGACTCTCACGAAAACTAAACCCGTAGGAATGTTCTTTGCTGCTAAACAATTTTCGATATCTGAGATTAATTGAGCTTTGGACTCGGTTTGGCGGCGTAATCGACAGAAAATTATAGGATCTTTGTTTTCCCTTCTCTCTTATTACTCTCTATTTTCATTGGAAATTATAAGGAAATTTTTTAAAAACTGAAGTTAGATTATATATAATTGGGACTTATAAGTCATATTCAGGGAATGCAATTTATAAGTCGCATTCCTGGAATGCGATTTACAAGTCGCATTTTGCCTCCTTGCGACGCACCGATTATGTTGTCCGACTGCCTTTTTCTAGCATGTATGACATTCTTAAACTCTTATTCAACATGAATAGGCCATCTACATGTCAATATTTTCCTCTCTCTTAAGAATATACTGTCTCGAATGTAAACTTCATCTATAGGTATTTTCTTTTATCCCTTGTTTCTGTGTTATAGTTTCCTGGGAGCCATGGACTATCCCAAAACTTGGAATGCAGAAACCAATACAGGTACCCACACAATACTATAGTATTCATATGAAAGATTGTGTGGCTCTATCACCTTACTTATACATATTATAGGGCACTGCATAAAATAAACAACATTAGCATATTTAATAGGCTTGGAACAAGTGAGGATATCTGTTTTCATATCTTCCTCCGCCTCCCAAGTAATCTCCTCTCGGTTCCTGTTACGCCATAGTACTTGACAGACACAATATCTTTAGTTCTTAATCTACGAATCATTGTCCAAGATAGCTACTGAACTTCTTCATAGGCCAGCTCTTCCGCAACCTGATATCCTGACTCGACCGCCGATGGGCTCCCTATGCATTTCCTCAGCATGGATACGTGAAAGACCGATGAACGGATTCTAATTCCTGGAGGCAAGTTGAGCTCATGCCACTTGGCCTATCCTTCGACGAAGCTGATAAGGCCCAAAAAATCTTGGACTGAGCTTTCTTATCTTTATCAATCTCATCACCCCTTTCATTGGAGATACTTTCAGAAATACCAGCCATTTATCTCAAAATTCCAAGTCTCTACGCCACACATCAGCATACGATTTCTGGCGGCTCTGTGCAGTCAGTAGGCGTTCTCTGATGTTTTTACCTTCTCCTCTGACTGTTGAATGATGTCTGGCCCAATTAATACTGACTCTCCCACTTCAAATCAGCCAACTCGACGATCCGCAGATTTTCGCCCATACAATGCTTCAAAGGGCATTAACAGAAAACGAAGGACAACAGAGAGGTAATTTAGAACACCGCCGTGTCATCATTAGTTGTCGAGGTAAAAGAACGGCAGTATAAAGGCTCTGACTTGGTCCAGCTTAAGGACAGAATTCAGCAAGGTAAAGCGCCAGATTTCAAACAACCGAGGACGAAGTGCGTTATGTAAAGGCCGCCTCTGTGTTCCAGATGTTTCAGGGCCCCGCCAGCAGATTATGAACGAGGCATGTAACGCTCGCTATTCTCTTCACCTCGGCGCGATGAAATGTGTACCATGATATCAAAGAAAACTACTGTGGTCTGTGGTATGAAAAGAGAAATTGCTGAATTTGTAGCCCAAAGTCCTAACCGCCAACAAAAAGGTGCGTAACACCGCAGACCAAAGGGGTTAACCCAGGACATACAGCTCTCTCTGGAAATGGGAAAAGTGAATATGAATTTTGTGGCAGGATTACCCCTGCACTCAGACATAGACATGATTCTAATGGGTGATAGTAGACAGATTGACAAAATCAGCTCATTTCCTGCCAAAGGAGAACTACTTTCGCTAAAGATTATGCCGAATTGTGGTTATCCGAGAAATAGTCAGATTGCATGAAGTGCCAGTATCCATTATTTCAGACAGAGGAGCACAGTTTTTGGCAGTCGTTTCAGAGAGGTCTGGGTATGCAGATTAATTTGAGTACAGCATTCCACCCTCAGACAGATGGGCAAGCCGAACGCACTATTCAGACACTCGAGGATATGCTACGGGCGTGTGTGCTAGATTTTGGGGGTAGCTAGGACGAGCACTTGCCGTTAATTGAGTTTGCTTATAATAATAGCTATCACTCAACTATCCAGATGGCGCCTTTCGAGGCATTATATGGGCGAATGCAGATCGCCGTTGGCTGGTTTGAAGTAGGGAGAATCAACGTTGATTGGGCCAGAGCATTATTCAGCAGTCAGAGGAGAAGGTAAAGCTTATCAGAGAAAAGCTTACTGACTACACAGAGCCGCCAGAAGTCGTATGCTGATGTGCGGCGCAGAAACCTAGAATTCGATGTGAAATGACTCTGGTATTTTTGAAAGTATCACCTATGAAAGGGGTGACGAGATTCGGCAAAAAGGGTAAGCTCAGCCCAAGGTTCGTCGGGCCTTATCAGATTTGTCGAAAGATAGGCCGAGTGGCATATGAGTTGAACTTGCCTCCAGAGTTAGAATCCGTTCATCCGGGTATTTCTTGTGTCCATGCTGAGGAAATGTATAGGGGACCTGTCCAAAGCAGTCCCAGTCCAGATATCCAAGTTACGTAAGAGCTGGTTTTACGAAGAGTGTTCCAGTAGCTATCCTAGACAGACAGATTCGCAGATTGAGAACTAAAGACATTGCGTCTGTCAAAGTATTGTGGCATAACAGGAACCGAGAGGAAATGACGTGGGAGACGGAGGAAGATATGAAAGCTAGATATCCAAACTTATTCCAAGCCTAGTCAGGCGATAGGTATGTTAGTATTGTTACCTATGCAGTGCCTACAGCTGTATTTGTATAAAATGGAAAAGATTGATGTTTAGCTATGACATGAGTCTTATAGTATTGTGTGGAGCACCTGTATTGACTTTTCTGTGTTTCAGGTTTTTGGGATAGTCCATATTACAATGGAAACTCTACCAAAATTTTCCTAGAAACAAGTTGAACTAGCTGAGTAGTCCTCTAGATAGCAGTTTTCATTCGAGGATGAATGTTCTTAAGGGGGAGGAGAATGTTACACCCTTGCAAGATTCCCGGGCAGGCACCTAGATGGCCTATTCGTGCGTTGGTAAAGCATATTTGAAAGCCATACGTGCTAGAAAAAGGCCCGGGAAAAGATCGGACGTGAAATCGTCGAACTATCGCGGAAGGAGCCGGGCAGAGCCCTTCGCGATGGCACCGTGTCACAGTGCGGGGCCACCGCGTTGGCCTGTGACACGTTTGGCCTATCCAGGCCTGGGTGATAGTAAAGCCCCACTTCGGTTCTAAGTGGTCATTTATCTTATAATTTCCAGAAACCTCGCGTGAGAACAGGAGAGAACGAAGGAGATATTAAATTATCGTTCGATTATGCTGTCAAAACGTAGTCCAATTCTAAATTAACCTCAGGTACCGAGGTATTTAGCAGCAGGGAGCATTCCTACGGATTTTGTTTCATGAATACACCGACGAATCGTCGAGCCACCGGACTAAGGTAAGTAGAATTGCTCCAAACTAGTGTCACGTGCTCTAGCCGTAAAGTGAATACTTCAACCTTCTGGATTCTGAAAAAATTGCAAGTTTTCGACCGTCTTTTCGATAAGCCTAAGTTTAGGGTTATAAATATATCAAAAGTGACGTTTTCTTCAGAATAGTGATGTATTTAGTACTAATTGACGTGTATATGAATGCAGATTGGAGAAATAGCTGGAGTAATGACCGAGCTTCTCGTCCGAATGGATAACTCGAGGCTAAGGTATGCAAAGCCAGTTTCTTCGACAAGTTAGTAGCTTTAGCCCTGTAAATCATAGTAAACTCCGAATTTGAGTACTGGAGTGGAATGCTGAGAATTGAGGTTCAAGAATTGTTTGCGTTGCCGTATCGTACTTAGTCCGAAAGTCAGTAGCTATGCGCCAAAGAGCAAGTTAGCATTCCAGATTCAGTATAGCCTATTATATGATTAGCAAGCATGTTGTTAGAATAAAAGATACAGATTTTCAGAATAAAGATAGTAAAGTAAAATCAGATAGACAGACAAGATTTGGGCTGCATTAGCCATTCAGACAGATGATATCTTGGCTACAGATTAGCCATTCAGACAGATAGTATCATGGCTACAGATTAGCCATCTTGAAGATAGATAAACATCACAGATTCAGTATAAAAGCAGTATGAGAATCAGTATAATACAGAAAGAGACCAGAATAAGAAATCAGATTTTATAGTATTTTTCAAGCAAACATGCTTGCTATTTGTATGTGCTATTTGTTTGTTGAGGCTTGATGTGGTGTGAGGGCATCTTATTGAGCCTCCTCGTCGCCCCTGGGTTGTAACTGTGTCGCCCACTTAGCGGTGGGTTTACGTCACTCCAAGGAGTGGCATGCCGTCCCCAGTTTGGATGAAGATGGGATGAAGCTCTGTCAGTCCGATCAGCACTACAATACAGATAGCCCTGTTGAGCGTAAGCCTAGGAGCAAATTCAGTTTTAGTTACAAATACAGTACATGAGTCCTCCGACTCAGACATGGTTATTTATATCGGGAGGCTATGGCCCGAGCCGAGACCCAGGCCAAGAGAGGTGCTCCTAGTTAGCAATTGAGTGGAGTGACTTATTTTTGGCTGGTTTTGACCCGGGTAGGGCATATAGATTGTTTGCTTGCTTGGTGCCATCCGGCTTATGGGGGTTGGTATTGGCTCTTGCTTACTACTTGTATATCTATTTATGTGCTATATACTAGTTAATAGACAGCAGGTCGTCTGCCATTGTGTACGTCTCTGCCCTACGTATAGAAAGCCCGATTTCTCCGGGGCCTATAGCAGCTTCTTCGCATTCAGTTATCTCCTACTGTACAGAATTGCTAGTTATGTTATCTATATTCAGTTGTATTCAGTTGTTTTCTTTAGTTTCTTTTGCATACTAGTACTGAAGGTCATCGACGCCAAATGGGGCGCTGCATTACTTGCCTACTGTGGTATCAGACGAGGAGGCGATCCCCGTGATTCCAGCTGCCTATAGAGTCATCAGCTTCCTGTCATCCGGAGTCTGATTTCAGAAGTGTAGCTCTTTTCCTTTATTGTACAGCGGGGTAGGTCGGGGCCCTGTCCCGATCATCATTTCTATTATTACCATAGAGTCTTATGCATTGTTCGATTTATTCTGTGGTCGGGCTTGAGCCGGTCGTGTGAGGCCGTGCAGTTTGTTATAGCTGTTTAGCATTTCTGTTTTATGTCGGCCGTGTGGGCCATTGTTTGATAGTAGTGGTGACCTTGCCGGTCACGTAGAGTCATTCAAGATTCATTTTGTTGAGTTTCGGTATGAGTAGACAACATGGTGGCCTTATCACCAAGAGACAGGTTCCTTGTTATGAATATGTTTCTGGTTAGTTGTTATTACAGGCACAGGCGGCTATAGGCCGTGTCGGCCGGGAGGTCAGGTTACAGCCGTTATATAGCCCTGCTCTTAAACCTGAGATAGAGCTAGCCAGCACTGACAGCTCAGCTCCACCAGTTAGCAGTCCAGGTCCTAATTAGGGCACCAGGTTCCAGTCATTTTCCAGGGCGGGGCGTGACAGATATGTATTTAGAAGTATGTTAATGCCATGGGTCGACTTGGAGTTTTTTTAAATTTTGTCCCATGTTATATCTGGGTCTACGCTCAGGTAGTGACATTGGATCACCGATGCACTTCTTCAATAAGGAGACAAGGAATACTGGGTGCACAGATGCCAAATCTGAATTTGGATCACTGATGCACTTCTTCAATAGTAACACATGGAATACCGGTGCATAGGATGCCAACTAGGTAATTCCAACTCATAACGGCCTTGCCAATTCCATTTTAGAATTCTGTAGGTCCTACATATCTCGAACTGAGTTTCTTCCTAAATTCACCCCTTTTAGGTGAAATTTTCAAATAAAACTCAATCATCCACCGCAACTCTAACTCTCTTCTCCTCACTTCAAAGATAAGATTTAAGTGATGTCTCTAAGCTATTTTCAATCTTTCTCTCATGAGTTGTACTTTCTTCATAGCTTCATGAACTGAGTTTGCCCGATTAAAGTAGCTTCACCAATCCCTTAAACTAACTGATAAGGAGATCTACCCCTACCATGCCAATGCCTTAAACGGGGCCATCTGATACTGGAGTGGTAGCTGTTGTTGTATGAAATCCCGATGAGAAGCAAGTGATCATCCCAACTGCCCTTGAAATTGATCACACATTCTCTCAACATATCTTCTAGGGTCTGAATTGTCCGCTCAACTTGTCCATCTATCTGCAGGTGAAAGTTGTGCTGAGTTTGATCTGAGTCCCAAGCCCTTCTGAAAGGACTTCCAGAAGTGAGAGGTGAACTGGGTACCCTGTCCGAGAGATAATGGATAAGGGCACCCCATGAAGTCCGACACTCAACTCCTGATATAAATCAGGAATAGATCCCCAACTGAGTCTATAGTTAAGTGTGCGACTTAGTCATCCGGTCTACTATCACCCAGATTGAATCATGTTGTCGACGAGTCCGAAAATTTGTAATAAAGTGCATATTTACTTCTTCCCATTTCCATGTGGTCATGTTGATATCTTGAGTCGTACCCTCCCGGTCTCGGTTTTCTACTTTGACTTTTGATAGTTCGGGAACTTATCTACAAATTCAACGATGTCTCTTTTCCTGCCGTTCCACCAGTAAATATCCCATAGATCATGGTACATATTCGTAGCACCTTGGTGTATGGAATATCTCGAACTGTGTGCTTCAACCAGTATCTTCTGCCTCAAATCACCTGCATCCAGTACGCACAATCTACCTGCAACGAGGTACCATCCCCCTTGGGAGAAAGCTCCACTTCTTTTCTGGAGAACCACCTTCTTTTAGTTTAAGCAGTACTGGATCTTCATCCTGCCTTGACTTAACTTCAACAACCAAAGAGGAATCTAATCCACTCGCACAACTACTTCTACCTCAGCAAGACGTCAACCAACTATACTCCCAACTAAGCTAATTTGTGGTTATCCTTTGCCAGCTCATTTTTGCCTTATTCAACATGAACCACACTCCCATAGACACTCTTCTTAAAGCATCAGCCACCATATTGGCTTTGAGCAGGGTGATATAGCAAGCTCATGTCATAGTCCTTCAAAGAGCTCTAACCACCTTCCACGAAGATTTAGATCTTTCTGACTGAACAAATACTGTAGGCTTTTGTGATCGGGTGAAAACAAGTCCACATGAGCCCCGTACAAGTAGTGTTTCCATATTTTCAACGCAAACACCACCACTGCCAACTCCAGACATGAGTCGTATAATTCTTTCTTATAACCTTGAGCCAGGAGGCGTAGGCTACCACCTTGTCCCGCTATATCAAAACGCAAGCGAGTCCAACTCTGGAAGAGTCGCAATACACAAACCTGTATGATCCTTCCGAGATTGGGCTTAACTTTGAGCGGTTGTGAGTCGAGTTTTTAACTCCTGCAAACTTTTTCTCACACGCATCCGACCACTGAAATTTCACCTTCTTTAGAGTAAACTTAGTCAGAGGGGATTCTATCGGGAGGAAAGCCTTCCACAAAGCATCGGTAATAATTGACTAGACCTAAGAAACTTTATTTGGTTTGGGGAGGTAGGCTTGGGCCAATCTTTCACTGCTACACCTTGTAAGGATCAACCTGAATACCTCACCTGAGACCACATGATCTAGGAAAGTCAGCAGACTTCAACCAAAATTTGCATTTGCTGAACTTCACGAACAACTGGCAGTCTTCAAGTGTCTGAAGCACTATCCTCAATTGATTAGCATGCTCTTCCTCATTTCTAGAGTATAGCATAATGTCATCGATGAATACAATGACGAACATATCTAGACACCGCTGAAGACTCGTTCATAAGGTCCATAAATTGCAAAAAGCATTAGTGAGTCCAAAGGACATAAATCACGAACCATAGTGACTATACTGGTTTAAAGTTGTTTTCGGTATGTCACACTCTCTGACCCTAACTGATGATGCCCTGACCTGATATCTATTTTTGAGAAGGCTGGCTCTCTGAAGTTGATCGAACAAGTTATCAATCCTGAGTAGGGGATACGCATTGATCAGGATTTTGTTCAACTGACGGTAACGACGTACATTCTGAGGGTATCATCTTTCTTCCGCACAAATAGTACTAGAGTGCCCTAGGGAGAGATATTAGGTCTGATAAAACCCTTATGAAGAAGCTCTTTTAGCTGCTCCTTCAACTCTTTGGGCTCAACAGAGCCATTCTATAAAGAGGGATGGAGATGGGTTATGTATCTGGGAGAAGGTCTATACCGAAGTCTATTTACCACTCAGGAGGAACTCCAAGAAGATCTTTTAGAAACACATCAGGAAACTCAAGGACAATTGTGACTAACTAGATAGTTGGGGTCTCAAAGTTGGAAATACTTGACCCGAACTAGATGGCAAACAATTCTTTGAAATAAGCTTCTGCCTTAAGGTAGTGTAAACAAACCGACCTGTAAGCTAAACTACTGCCCGTCCACTCTAACACTAGCTCATTAGGAAAATTGAAATTTGACACTTTAGTTCTACAATTGACTGAGGTATAACTGGAGTGTAACCAACTCTGCCAAGAATGAGGTCAAACTTGACCATGTCTAACTCTACAAGATCAGCTGGAATGACCTTATTGAAGACTGAGACTGGGCAGTTTTCTATATACCTGGTTGGCTCTAATTGACTCACCAACTGGGTGAAAACTGAGAATGGTTTGGAGAGGACCTTTAGACTGATATTGAATCGGATCGACATAGGAGTCACGAATGAAAGTGTGGGTCTTGGATCTAGTAGGGCATACATCAAGCTGAAAAAGGCATAACATACTGTATGACCATGACAGGTGGCTCTTTGATCCTAAAGAGAAGACAACGCATAAAAACGGTGTTGGCGTTGGGGCCATCCATACCTAACGTATTGGCCGCCGAGCTGGTCCCGCTACTGGAGCTACTAAAGTAGTGGATTGGTGACCTTCCCTATCCTGCTGACAGGCATTCCTGCTAATGACCAAGTTTTCCACAACTAAACAGCCCTCTCGACCTTGAAGACACTCTCCTGGATGGTTCTGCCACAATTAGGCAAGCCTGCAGAAATCCTCGCACCGAAGCTCGGGGACTGAGAGCCATATACCCACCTCCTCCATCCTTTCAGACCAGTAGGGGCGTTGGCTGAACTGGGCACATGGAGCCCTCTGTTTTGTTGTTTCTACTGCTGTTGCTGTGGGATGGCTACTACCGCTGCATCTCTTATTGCAATAATCTAACTGGCCGGTTTCCTGCCCGTTTGCTCTCCCACTCCAAATCTTTCAATTTTTCTTCCTAATTTGCTGGCATGAACTATGAGGCTGAGAGACTGATGTCCTGGATAAGCATTACTGTCCCGCACTCCTTAAGGACCAAATTTGAAACTCCATTCACAACTCAAAGATATACAGCCCTGGCTGGCTACCATCTCTGGGGCATACTTAGATGTAAACCTGGGTAACCCAGTTTCTACTGTCCTGTTTCCTTGTTTCAGATTCATGAACTCCGCCACTTTCACTGAGCTCCCGTAGAGGGAAGAATCTATCTAGGAAGGCTACAGTGAACCTCCTCCCTATTCCAGTGTCCTCGCCTCCCATTGGCGTCCTCCTTCTATTGCTCGTACCAAATCTGGGCTACCCCTTTTAGCTGGTAGGCAGCCAACTCGGCACTCCGAGGGAGACACCCATATCCGGCATCTTCTTAATCTCGTCCACAAACTCCTCGTTGGTCCTCCCATACCTTAGATCCATGAAAATATAGAGGGCTCATCCGAGTGAAATGCTGCACTCGAGTAGCTACTGTATACCCATTATTGTTGATTGGAACCACCTACTAGTTCACATGGTTGGTAACTGTCTGAGCAAGCAGCTGGATAGCCGTCTGGAAACCCCACGGACACCGAGTCAAGCCATGAGGGACTGCTAGAGCTGGTGCGATAGGTTGGTGAGCGTTACCGGCTCTTCTTCATTACCACGCTAGAGTCGTAATTCACTTAAATGAAACAAATCATGAGTTAGGAGAAAGATTCCGGAGTTCAATTTCAACGCATGATAAAGAGTATGAACAAAGAGGAGTTTTCCACGACACCTCGTAGCCTCCCTGTCATAAGTGTGGCGATTTACACCCCCATAAAGGGTTCTACTCAAAGAGTCTTTTAGACATCTGAGGATGGTTTCAAACCTAGTGCTCTGATACCACGTTTTTCAAACCCTGAGTTTACACGGTACTTGGAGTTACAATAACCCTAAGTCAACCCTTGGTTTATCAAACACTGACATTCCGAGTAAACACATAAATATAGGGGAAGCTTTAAAGTAAAATATAAAACATTAATAATAATGAAGCTGAATCATAAAGTTTAAAACATCTCGAACAAAACTAAGAGTCTCGAAAACCAAGTTTGTGTCAGAAAGCCTCTATAACTGATAAGTTAAGCTGGGGACAAGCCCCTAGCTAACCTTTCCACGTCTAAATAAGAAAAATATAACTGAATTAAATGATCTTCATCCTCAAAGGACGAGGACTCACCAATGATGTAATCGGGATCTTCTGAGAATGATTTTCTGATAAGGCCGACACCGAGATCCGCACTGTGTCATAAATGATACAGCATAACAGGTATGCATCAGTACTTTCAATGTACTGAGTAAGCAGGAGAAAACATAACACTGGATATAACAATTGAACTTAAATGAAATTCAATCACCAACTGATATACTGAGCTAAATAACTGAAATATACCGAGATGCTCAAGCTGACCCTGTTTGATGGTCAAAGACATGCCCTAAATCTCGAATACGAATCTAAAATACTGTACATAACTTATCTGAGACTGAACTAAGCTGACTAGTGGGAGAGTCTATAACTGACATATAATCATGAGCTAGATGTGGAGTCTTATGTATACACCCCATCGGCATGATGTAGAGAATTTGCATATTTTTGGGGAGAAGAGTCTAGCACCGAGCGGGTTCAGGATCAATCACCCTATGCCCCAAAACTACGCGCCAATGTAGGTTGATACTATTATATTACTTTAACCTCCTTGTGAGCTATCCCCGCCTGATTGGCCCTTCAGCATGATATCGATATCATAGTAAGGTCGCTCATCGCCCTGGCAGGGTTAGGAGGGCTCTACCCACTTGAGTGTGACAATTGGGACCATGTAAGCTCCATCGTGGTATGTCAGTTAAAATGATGAGTCTCCACTGTCTATATAATTCATATTTGCATATTCATTACTCATGATGATTACTTATGCATGTGTGTTCATAAAGCAAAGTATGACTCATTGTTCAGCTTTATATAAATGTTATGCAGCCATTTTGAGTCATTCGAGTCCATCATGATGTTCTAAAGCTATGCATGGTTATGTTATGATAAGAGTAATAATGATTTTAGAATGAATGCATGTTGCCTCTACTTGCACTTAAAGGCTTATGATATATTATGTAATGTTTTAAATAATTTATTCACAGAGTTATGCATTTAATTATATACTGCAATGTTCCACGCATCGACCGTATACTTCTATGTTGCTTCATTTCATGATGCACGACACGGCTCCCAAGTCCAGCCCCGTTCGTAGTCGTTGATTAGAGTTAGCACTCTGGCGATTGGTGAGTACTCATCTTCTTAGGACTAGATCTTCAGTTGTTTTAGATGTCCTCAGTTTCAGTGGTATTGTTGATCTAGTTGGGGGTGTTGGCCCATCAGCTCATCAAAATCGCTTTTATCAGACTTAGACGGTATTCAGCTTCAGATTTTTATTTTGTTGTTATATTGAGCTTGACTTCCAAGTTTATAATTATGTTTTCTTCATGTTTACTGAATGAGTTAGTTGTGTTAATGCCATGGGTCGACTTGGGGTCACTGGGGTCCCTTATCCCGTGTCTACGATCCGGGTCTGTTCAAGCTAGACAAACTTAACAGAGCCATACGTTTGATGTATCCTATGGAGTCTGAAAGTCGTGTTAAGTAGAAGTATTTTCATGGGTGTGAAGTGCACCACTTATGACGAAGAGGCTACTAGATGTTTAGGAAATGTTCCTTTCTTTCATGATCTATGTCGTGCGATGAAAAGCCTTTCTATTCTTCTAATTTGTGCTATCCACGATTGCGTATCAATGGCCTTCGAAGGATGAATGGAAGGAGGAATGGAGGTGGTGAAGGCCACGAGGATGGAAACGGTCAGAGCATTAGCCAGCCCCACTCAGTTCAGGAGCCTCAGGCACTGTAGCCAGCCACTCATGCTGGCACCTGAGCTGCTATCCGATGCTTGCGCAGCCTTAACCACAAAGTCAACCAGCATGCCGTTGTGCATGTTCTGCAAAATAGCAATGCGGAAGCGGCTCGAGTCAGGGACTTCCTAAGGATGAACCCGCCAGAGTTTCTGGGGTCTAAGGTGTGGTAGAGAGGACCCAAGATTGACTGATGAGATTGTCAAGATCATCCGTGTTATGGGGTGAGCAGTGCTGAGGCGCAGAGTTAGCCTCCTACCAGTTGAAAGTGGCTATGCATATTTGATTCCGCCAGTGAAGACAGCAGGGTTGCTGGAGGTCCGGTCACGTGGGAGGAGTTTCTGGTTGCATTCCTAGATCAGTTCTTCCTCGAGAGATGAGAGAATTGAAAGCAGCCGAATTCGTGAATTCTAAAGCAAGGGAGATGACTGCTCAGGAGTTTGTTCCTTGAGTTCACTCCGCCTATCTAAGCATGCCCTGAGTTAGTGATCGCCAGCGGGTGCGGGTGAGTAGATTTATGCATGGTATAGCAGGATATTTGGACAAGGACTCCGCAGGATGTACCTATGCTCCATCAGTACATGGACTTCCTCGCATTGTTTTGTACATTCAAAAGATGGAGGCAGCACATTCAAGGGAGAGGAGGCCACGAGGGCTGGTGGATTGAGGACCACAGATTCTCTCACAGAGGTCTGATGGTGCGCACCGACCACAGACCCATCAGAGATCAGCATCCCCAGCATCTTCAGTACTAAGTGTGCCATCTAGGACTAGACATGATCAAAGAGGGCGAGCGTCAGGCTCGAGGGGTCATACAGTAGACCTGCAGACTGGAAAACCAGCTTATCGTAGGTGCGGCCAAGGTCACAGGCTAGTGCTCTGCGGTGGTTAGGAGCGTGTTTTCAATTTGGACATCCTAGACACATACACTCAGATATTTTCCCATTGGGTGATACAGGATCAGGTTGGGTCCGGAGGCCCATTTAGTTCAGCAGCCCTCCCCTACACAACACATCAGGGGGCATCTCCTAGCACACTTGCGGGCAGCGCCAATAGATTCTATGCCTTAGCCACTCGTCAGAGTAGGAGATCTCACCAGATGTAGTCACCGGTATGTTGAGAGTCATTCATGTTGATGTATATGCATTGCTAGATCCGGGGCTACCCTATCTTTTTATGACACCATATGTAGCCAGTAGCTTCGGAGTCAGTCCTAATGTCTTATCAGAGCCCTTCTCAGTTTCTACTCCAGTAGGTGACTCAAGCTTATAGCGAGACGGGTGTATAGAGATTGCCCGGTCTCAGTTCTTTATAAGTTCACCTCAGTAGACTTGATAGAGTTAGCCCTGATTTATTTCAATATTATTCTCGGCATGGATTTGGCTATTTGCATATGCTTTTGTTAATTATAGAACCCGGTCAAGGAGTTCATTTCCAAGTGAGCCTATCTTAGAATGGGAGAAATCAGCTGTGCCTATAGGTCGATTTACTCTACCTAAGGCCAGAAAGATGATTTCTAAGGGTTGTTTGTACCATCTAGTTAGGGTTAAGAACATGGAGTCCGAAACCCCGACTATCCAGTCCGTACGCAGTACGTGAGAGTATCCGTGAGGTCTTCCCGATGAATTTCCAGGTGTCCTCTCGGAGTGGGAGAATTGATCTTTGATATAGATCTTCTTCCCAACACGTAACCTATATCTATTCCTCCTACAGAATGTTCACGAAGCAAAAGAGTTGAAGGATCAGTTGAAGGACATAAGTAGATAAGGATTTATTAGTCAATAAGTCTCCATGGGGTGCACCAGTGTTGTTTGTTTGAAGAAGGATGGTTTGCTTTGGATGTGCATTGACTATCGGCAGTTGAACAAGGTTACCGTCAAGAAAAGGTATCCATTACCCAGGATCGATGATTTGTTTGACCAGCTTCAGGGTGCCAAGTGTTTCTCCAAGACGGATCTCAGATCCGAGTATCATCAAATGTGCTTCAGGAGAGAGACATCCCGAAAACAGCTTTCAAGACTCGGTATGGTCACTGGTTAAATTTGTTGTTATGTCTTTGGACTAACCAATTCCCCTGAAACTTTTATAGATCTAATGAATAGGGTGTTCAAGGCACTATTTATACAGTGTTCATGATTGTGTTCATCGATGAAATCCTTATATACTGTCGTAGTGAGGGAGAAGCATGCCGCTCACTTGAGAATAGTGCTTCAGACCTCAAATTTCGCCAGTTGTATGCAAAGCTCAGCAAATGTGAGGTTTGGTTGTACTCGGCGGCATTTGTAGCCATGTCGTAGTCAGGTGAGGGCATAAAAGTAGATTCTCAAAAGATCGAGGCGGCAAAGAACTGGCCCAGACCAGTGAACCCATAAGATAACAGGAGCTTTTTGGGCTTAGCGGGATACTATCTGAGATTCGTGGAGGGTTTTTCATCTATTGCCGCACCATTAACTATGTTGACTCGTAAGAAAGTGAAGTTTCCAATGGTCGAGGTTGTGAGAAAAGCTTTCCAAGAGTTGAAGACCCAACTCACTTCAAAGACTAGTACTGACCCTACCCGAGGGTACTGATGGTTTGTGGTGTATTGTGATGCTTCGCGAGTCAGACCCGGGTATGTGTTGATGCAGCATGGAAAGTTATAACATATGCCCGAGACAGTTGAAAGTTCATGAAAAGAATTACCCAACCCATGATCTGAATTGGCTGCAGTGGTGTTTGCATTAAATATGGTGGAATTACTTGTATGGAGTCCACGTGGATGTATTCACGTATCACAAGAGCTGGCAATATGTCAGACGAGAAAGACCTCAATCTTAAGAAAAAGAGGTGGTTGGAACTATTGAGAGATCATGATATGAGTGTCCTTTACCACCCGGGTAAGGCTAATGTAGTAGCGGACACACTTAGTAGACTCTCTATGGAGAGTGTTGTCGCGTCCCCGCCTTGGGGGTATCACTGGCACCTGGTGCCCTATTAATCTGACTGCTAGACTACTGAGCCTAAGCACATCTGGTGCCTGGCTGGCTCTATCTCAGATTCTTGGAATCAACGGGCTATAAATACAGCCTCCAGCCGACTGGGCCTATAGCCACCTGCACTATAACTTCAGCTAACCAGAATCATACTTACAGTGGGAAATTTGGCGCGGGCCGAATAAGGCTACCATTCTGTCTAGTTAGCTCAACTCCACTATAATAGGGAATACTGAATATCTACGTGACCGGCAAGGTCACCACTACTATCTGAATACGGTCCCACACGGCCAATACAATCAACAACACTAAACAGCTAAAAACATACGCACGGGCTCCACACGACCGACAACTAACCACAAGGAGATATATATACACATTCTGCAAGCCTCTATGAATACTTATAAGATGGCCGGGACAGGCCCCGACCTGCCCGTATTGTATAACAAAAGAAAGAAAATAGACCTCTAGTTGCCTAGCTCCGGGATGAGGCAGGAGTTGATGACTCAATGAGCTGGCTGGAATCACGAGGGATCAGCCCTCGTCCATGAGTACCTGCAGGCAAGTAATGCAGCGCCCCAAACGGGTGTCAGTAACACTGGTACCGAGTATGCAAAGCAAACTGATCATAACTGAATATAAAATGTTAGATAATGAGAAACTAATATGAGAAAGATCTGGAACTGTCTGAACTGATAGAATCTGAAACAGGCTTCTCTGTACTGGAGAATAAGGCAGGAGCATACCTGTCTACATGGCGATCTGTTGTCTATAAGCTAATAAACAACATATATATACATATATATAACAAGCAAGGACCACTACCAGCCCTCTATGTCGGAAGTTTCCAACCAACAAACAATATATACCCCTACCCGGGTCAAACCATCCAAAAATAAATCACTCCACTCGTCTACTAACTACGAGCATCTCTACTGACCCCTGGGTCTCCAGCTCAGCCATACCCCCATATAAATAACTGTGTCTAAGCGTAGAGAACTCCTGTACTGTAACTGTGTCTGTACCTGTAGTCTGTTCCCCGCGCAAGCGCACAACAGGTAAACTGTACTGCTATGCTGATCAGCCTGATATGGGAAATTGATCCATCCCATCTTCATCCTACTCGACGGCATACTCCTTGAGTGACGTATCCCCACCCTCAGTGGGTCAACACAGTTACCAACCCAGGGCGGTGAGGACGCTCAAAGGGTGCCTCATAACACAAAACAGGTCTCAACAATCAATAATCACATATAGCAAGCATGTTTGAACTAAAAATACTATCTGTATTTTGGATTTCATTCTAACTCTTTGTGTTATACTGATTCTCATACTGATTTATACTGTATCTGGGATATTTTCTGACTATATGGCTATACTGTATCTGAGTTATCATCTGACTGTTCGACTATACTATATCTGTATACATTTGACTATCTGATATTGTTTTACTAACTTTTATTCTAACATATCTCATAGCATGGTAAACATGTTTATGTTCAAAACACGCTTGCTAAACTCATACTGGACCCAATTCTTGACTTCTGAATTCTTCTTCATATTTCACGCTATCTACTGTATTGGATTACTAACTTGCCGAAGAATTAGCTTTCTATACCTTCGCTCCGGCTTCGAATTAACCGGCGTAGGTCTGCCAGTACTTTTGCTATTTATCCTAAATCGCATTCATATATATCAATTAGAACTAAATACACTAATATTCCGGAAGGAAACATCACTGGATATGGTAGACAGCCCAAACTTTGGCTTATCGAAAATCGGTCAAAAACCCGCTTACTTGGCGAAAGTCCAGAAGGGAGAAATACTCATTTTAAGGCTAGGAGTATATTGACACTAATTTAGAGCAATTCCACTTACCTTAGCTCGGTAGCACGACGATTCGCCGGTGGAATTTCACGAAACTAAACCCGTAGGAATGCTCCTTGCTGCTAAATACCTCGGTATCTGAGATTAATTCGAGTTTGGACCGCATTTGACGGCGTAATCAGACAAAAATTATCAAGAAACCTTCGTTCCTCTTCCTCTCTGATTTTCTCTCTATTTTCACTGGAAATTATAAGAAATATAACTTTAAAACCGAAGTTGGGGGCTTATATAGTTGGGACCTATAAGTTGCATTCATGGAATGCGATTTATAAGGCGCATTCCTAGAATGCGATTTATAAGGCGCATTAAGTCGCAGTTTGCCTTGCGACGCGCCGACTGGCGCTTGTCCGATCTTTCCCCGGGCCTTTTTCTAGCATGTATGGCATTCTAAAACTCTTAACCAACATGCGAATAGGATATCTAC
>JACEIK010009162.1:18422-54573 GCA_018107945.1 Datura stramonium
TTCCTATTAACAATATGTAAAGGGCTAGGTTTATAAATGGTGCATAATAATGCCAAATGAGATGGTGACGCATAAAATGAATTTAAAAAATTCTCTTTAAATTTGTCCTTGTAAGTATTAACTTTACGTGTTTCCCTATGGAAAAAGAAAGGGGCAAAACTCAATTGTTCCTCGTGTGAAGGGTATATTTTGGAGGCAGTGATAATACAACAAAACGGTGAAGAAAGTAAAGTAAATTCAGAAAATGAGAGGACGGCGAGATTCTCAAAGCCTGATCAGTGGTCAATCCAATATAACCTCATGCGGATTATTGGGCCGCTACGTATAAATGTTGGAATTGGTAAAGACAGCAGCCCATAAAGAAAATGAGAAATTACACTTTGGGTTTTACTCTCAATGTCCTCCTACTCCCTGGCATCTTCATTTACATATCCATTGCAGCTACTGCTGATGGATCTGCAGGTATGGTCATGGATATTGCTTTAATTTTGTTCTACTTTTCACAATACTAGTGATTTTTACTGTTTAACGAATAATATAGGGGGAGTATGTGAACAAGTGGACTGTGTAAAAGGGAAGTGCGTAGAAACTGGAGAATTTCTGGGAATTGGATTCAAATGCGTTTGCGATCCTGGTTGGACACAAATGCAACTTGGCCCTCTTGCTTTTCCCGCATGCACTCTTCCCAACTGTGAGAAAACTTTAAAATTCACATTTTCGAATTGTGAAATTAATCACTAATACTTTTGAAATTGCAGGTACGCTTGATTTTGGCTGTGAGAGTCGGACACCCTTGCCGCAGCCGTCTCCTCCAAGCTCACCCTTTAACATTACTGACCGTAATTTTCATTCTCCTTATCAACTTTATTTTCTTCCCCCGTCATCCGTAAAATAATTGATCTTTCATAAAATTAAAAAGATTTTTAATTTTATTTTTTTAAAATTTACTCTACACATATTCTTAATTCAATATACAATTTAATGATAATTCTGTCAACCTAAAATGAAATGAAGATCATAATCTTTTAATTTTTAAAAGTAAGCGAATTTTTATATTCATTTACCCACGCATAAATTGTCAATATTTTGAATCGAAGAAAGTAGCATATATAATACTCCACTTAGTAAAATCCGTGCTGATTGTAGAGTTTGTAGTTTTGTTTTTTGCAAGTAACTTTTGTTATATGTAGCAGTTGAGCGAATAACACAAATGGAAATGTAGTTTGTTATATTTTCACAGCTTGCAGTTTAATGATGGTGTGGCAATGGAAAATGTGAAGTAACCGGAAGGGGACACTATTGCAAATGTAATGAAGGCTACACCCAATACATGAATATGTCTAAGCTACCTTGTCTCGATGAATGTAAGTTTCCTCTTCAACTAAATCTCGATGTCTTCTGAAGAATAATAATTTAAGAAAATTTTATTTAATAAAGAATAGGAATAAAGAATGTTCAATAATGGGCTATTAAGAGTCAAGCATTGCATTATGATTGGAATTATCATCTTTTCCAGATCATGAATTATCATCATGTTTAAAGAATAAAATAAAGGGTGATGTTAAATTACCATAATTTTGTGTTTTATATATAACCACAAATGTAAGAAAATCATAATAGTTTTTAATTCTTTAAAATAAAATTACAGTCTTTAATTTATTGTTTTCTAGCTCAAAATCAAGTGCAACAGAATTTCTTTAACTGCTAGAAATATCAAAAGTTTATTATAGATTGGAACAAATACAATAAAATGTCTCTCTATTAGTTTATTTATCACTTTTATTATATCAAAGATTCTAATTTTGATTATGTTTAAAGTTTATTATAGATTAAGAATAATAATATTTTTTAATTATTTTATTTTATATTAATATTTAAATAATTATAATATTATTTTTTAAGATGTTAATTATTGTAATTAGAAATTACTCATTAAAGAACTTAAAGATATTAAAAAATATAAATAAACATTAAAATTTAAAATTTGATAATTACGCCAAAAAAATTAATACACTACTCAAATTTTAAATTTTGGTACTTCCAAATAAAAATAAAAATTTATTTTTGAAAGTATTAAATAATTAAAAATAGCGGAAAGTAATCAACATCTCAATTATAAAATAATGTTATAATTATTTAAATATTAATAAAAGAGTCAAAATAATTAAAAATATTTGTTAATTAATATTTTGAAGCACGTAGCACGAGGAAGGTGAAATTAAAAATTAGAACCTTTGATTAAAGTGAAAAGTGAACGTGAGAGAACAGGCCCTCGAATTTAGTTGGATTAAACTTGGACATTAATACAATTTAATTTTAGCAGTAAGTTGGGCCACGTGTCGTTGGCACGAACCTCTATTGTCAGTTGCGGAAATTTATTGCAATTATTTATTATTTAATATTTTAAAAGTTAAATTAATATATTCTTTTGATAATTTCCATAACCACTTTAATTTTAAGGTTCATTTAAGCTTTAAGGTTTCATGTTTTATTTAGTATTTTTAAAGTTAATTAAAATTAACACACTTTGATATATTAAAAGTGACAACTAATTTTATTGTATCTGTTTCAATTTATAATAAAATTTTGATATTCCTAGCAGTTTCTGTTGCACTTGATTTTTAGAGTTTACAAAACAATAAAGACCTAACTTTATTTTGAAAGGAAAAAATTACTATGACCTTTTACCTTTGTGGTCATGTTGGGAACAGAATTATGGTCATTTAAAATTATTCTATCGAGTTACACGATTCAAAATATTATTAAAATATTTAATAATTATTTTTATTTTGATTAATATTTAAATAAATGTATTATTTTATAATTGAGATGTTAATTTTTAAATTTTAAAAAAACAAAAAAAACATGTAATTTAATTGAAATTTAATATTTTAAAATTAATTTTAATTAAATTACATGTTTTTTTTGTTTTTTTAAAATTTAATTAATGTATATACAACTTCTTATACGTATTTGTAATACGTATTTGTGTAAATATATACTAACAAAAAAATTTCATAAATAAATTACGTTGGAAAATAACTAATAACTAGAAAAAACTTTCATAAATATATTAGTTAAAAAAATTTAAATTTTGTCCGATTTTCATGTATTAAGAAAGTTCCCATATATTATGAACAGCTAATAAATAAATTAAAGAGAACTTTTAAATTTAAAAGAAAAAAATAAAAATATCAAAAATAAATTTGTTTATAGTGTAAATAAAATATTGTGACCAAAAAAATTTATTCTAAAATAAAATCTACTCTTATCAACTCTAAAGTAATTGAGGTAAACGTTAAATTTTCAAAAATAGTACTGCGCCTTTAATATTCTTTATTGTCAATTAATTGAAAATCTCAAATTTCTACAACTTGTTTAGCTGTATTAATTTGAAAGCAATTACTACACAAACTTGTGTACCTAAAATTAGTAGTCCTTCATTACACTGAACAGGCGTTTTCGGAGCAGATTGCAAAGGAGTGGCCCTGGATCCCCCGCCCACACCCCCTCCGTCTCCGGGGGATGGTACGTTAACCTAATGTCAATTTTTTTATGCTATAATAATATTTAAGTTCACAAATAACCGATTATTCTTTTTTACTCAAAGATCATTGACTTTCGAATGTATAACTTGTTTGGTCAAGTTTCTGAAAAATCAGAAGTGATTATTTTTAAAAAAAAATGTTTAATCAAATTTTTAGGAAAAAATAAGGGAAAATAGCTTTTTTAGTGCCTGAATTAATGTTACAGATGTGATTTTTTAATCCTTATGTTATTTAACTTCAATTAAATGATTTGAGTGATTTTAGTCCTTTAAGGTAAACACATCTCACAAAACTTAGCCTATAGTTAACTACACCAAATAATATTTTTGGAATTAAAAGATTTTTGGTTTATTTATACTAGCAAATTCATTCTTGAACAAATACCAGTGGCAATAAAATGTGCGTGACGAGAATTTCCCAATTCTATCTACTAAATTTCTTAATAAATGCGCGCTTTAGTTCTTTTCATAAGCTCTCATATTGTATTTTAATCAAAATTCACCTAATTTTAAAATATGTAATTTCATGAAAAACACTAACCAAGCACAAAATACTATTTTATTATTAGCAAAAGTGTTCTATATTTGAAAAACACTTTTCATAATTAACAGATTTTGATATTAAATTTAAAAGAAAGCAAAATTAATCCCCTTTTATTAAGTTTGTCACCTTGTTAAAGTATGAGTGCAATCCGAGGCACATTACAGAACCTAATTGTTGTAGTTGCGGTAATATCGTTTATGCCCTTCTTCGTGTGCTTTTATTTTGAGACTTTACAGGTAAGTACGGGCCGTGGCCTAATTTTATTTTTGAAAAAATATTATTGCCCAATAAATTTCACCTTGATCTACTGTAACAATCATCATCTATAATAATTAGATTTTTTTTAAAATGAAATCGATCTTTCTAAAATATAGAAATAAACAATGTTCTTACAGAGATGTTCGATTGTAGTTTGTTTGCAGTAGTTGATTAATTTTCCAAACAGTACGTAATTACTTCATAGAAACTTAATCAGGAGTCGTGCATGGGCCAAATCAGAGCCTTCAATCCCCTCTCTCTTTCTCGAATGGTAAGTCAATCATCCAACCAAAAATCTCTTTTTACTTTTACTTTCTTTTCTTAAACTTTTTTCTTTCAGCAAATGTGTAAGACTAGTTTTTTCGTGAAACAATGATATAAAGGTTCTCTCTCTATATATAAGTGATAGAGAAAGAGGATATTGGGGAGGAAATTATAAGGTGGGAATTTGAATCTTTGAATATTCAGATGGCGAACTAACTGAACTATTAAGATTGCCCTATAAAAGGTTTTGTTTTAATTTTTTGTAATGTTAGTCCCGACTAATTTTTGTCCAATTATATAAATGTAAATGCTCTTTCGATCGGGATTATTTTATATGACATGATCATTAGTATTCAAAATGTTGTTAAGGTTGAGATGTTGTGTTATTGTTTGATGAATATATAGATGGACCATGCAAATATGTGGACTGTGGAAAAGGGAAGTGCGTAGAAACAGGAGAATTATTTGGAATAGGATTCGAATGCATTTGCGATCCTGGTTGGACACAAATACAACTCGGCCCTATTACTTATCCTGCATGCAATGTTCCCAACTGTGAGTCTCCTTCACTCTTGTGTGTACTTTGATATGAGATAAGTCATTTTTTTTATAAAAGTTAAATTTCAAAAAAAAAAAAAATTGATTAGGTGGTAAGTATTTTTTTCTTCCAATCTTAAAGTTATGAACTTGAGTTACTGAAGAAACAAAAAAACGAAAACTCCTAAAAAGGAATAATAAAAGAAATTGAAGATATAAGATAGTTATAATGACAATAAAATAAACTCATAAATTAAGAAAATACTTTTGTCCGTTTGATAAAAATATTTTCCAATGTATCACATAGAAAATGAGTTCCGTCGTACCATTCAATTAAAGATAGGGTGACTGAATCTGCACGAGAATAGGGTGACTGAATCTGCACGAAGGGGGGTCAAACGCCAGTTTGAGTTGGTTGAATTTACACTGGTTAAGTAGGTTGAATTAATAAATAATTGAATTATGATTCGCTCAAAAGTTATTTAAATTAATATAAACATGGTTAAAAATGGGTAAACTATGAACCATAGCCACTCCGCCCAATTATAATCAAATTTTAATTCTTTCCTTTATTTTCTTAAATAATTTGTTTAATTTATTAAATAAAACTAATTAAAAGAAATCCTTTATTATGGATATTCTTTTTAAAAGTATTTCAATAATATGAGTACATTTGAGCTATTTATTTAGCCCTAACTTCTACATGGCTGAATTGGGTACATGAACAAAATTAATAACTGGACCGGTTATTAATTCGCCTACATATAATTATATTTTCGTAAGCTAATTTTTACCGTTACTATTTGTAGGTACGCTCAATTTAGGTTGTGGGAGTCAAACAGCCTCGCCACCTTCGTCTCTAGCACCCTTTAACATTTCTGACCGTAATTTCTTTTGTTCCCTTTTTTTTTCTTTTTTTTTTTTTTTAAAAAAACAATAATTTAGTTTACAAAGTAATCCATTAATCATTGATTTTTTTTTATTTTGTCGCAGCTTGCAGTTTAGTATGGTGTAATAATGGAAAATGTGAAATCAACGGAACAAAACATTACTGTCAATGCAATGAAGGCTCCGAAAATTTGATGGATGTGCCTGAGCTACCTTGTTTCTTTCGATGTGCGTCCCTCTTTATGATAATATGAATAAAATTTTATACTGTCAGTGTATATAAATATTTAATTAATTTTAAAAAATACAGTCCGATACATTAAAACTCTTATTAGGTGCGAAATTCAAAAAAGGATCAGACCACATCTATCATTTATTAGCTAATAAACATTTGTTAATGGAACAGGCGTTTTTGGAGCAGATTGCAAAGGAGTGGAGCTGAGTGGTAATCAGCCGACCCTCCCATCCCCTCCGCCTCCAGGGGATGGTAAGTTAACCTAATCCTCTTTCTTAATTTTTGATAATTACTACTTAGTGACAAACCTAGCATATGATCAAATTAGAGAATTACTTTTTTTCTTAATTAATAAAAGTCATGTACCTCCGGTTATACTCACTTGATGATACTTAAGATTTGACATTGACCCCAATCTTATAGCAAAAAATATATACGTGGGAGGATGATTAAACTTTTCGTTTTATTCATTGCTCACCTACTTAAAACTATGATTTTGTCGCGTCACAGAGATAAAAAAGAATAAGAGCGAAATAGGCAATGTCGTATCATAACTGTTTGATTGTCAAAAGTGTTTTTCTTCCATAGTGATTTATTAAATAATTGTAGAATAATTTTTATGTAATAAAATTTGTGCCTTGGCCACAAGTTCAATAGCATGACATAAGTTCAGTAACATGAATTTGTATTTTGGGTCACAAGTTCAGTAGCATGAACTTGAAGCCTTGGGGCAGATGTTCAATATCATGAGTTTCTACCTATTAAACTTGTGCTTTGGAGCAGAAGTTCATAATTCTAACCCGTGTCTGACGAATTTTTTCTTTTTCTTTTTAACATTAAGGGTAAAGATTTGTCTTACAAATTAGAAGACACTTAGATTTCTCATGCTTCTCCACTAAATATTGGTTCGTTATCAATCTTCCATAATTGCTATTTTGTTCACCGAAGAAAATGATACCGCCATCATTTTTTAGGACATGTGGCATTTTTTATATAAAATTAAATCAAAAAAATAAATTGTAAATTTTAAAAAGAAAATCAGCCAAAAAGGAAAAAAGACGTATCACCCCGCCTCTTGCTCGTCTTCTTCTTCGACCTTCTTAAAATCCGAAAGATGAACACAAAATTAAATTGAAAATATAATAATATCCTCGTAAACATCAGGTAATAGGGTTGTCTCCAACATTATTTATAACATATGAAAATATAAATGTAATTTCATAAAGTCATTCGATCTAAGTATTACACAAAAAATATAAGTCAAATAACGACGTGTTAATCTAATATGCTTATCGACTTTTATTGTATTTATAGTAGAATCTAACATTAGGCGAGAAGTACCAAAGAGCTTGCAGTGGCTAGAAAATTATTAAAATTCGAACTGTGTACTGTATGATTCAAAACTATGAAATTGATTTTATCCCATAAATTGACATTGTCAAGTTTTATGTTTGGCAGGATCCAGTGGTGTCCCTAACTGCTCGAGTCGTCTTCGTGCTTGGTCTGTTTTGCTGCTATTTACAATGTTCCCAATTTAAATGTAAATGCTGATTATGTTGGTATTGAATCACATGAAAACTAAAAACATACACATGGCCCCACATGACCGGTACAANTATCAGGACTCCCAGAATTTTAATCCATTTACCATGGGAGGAACCAACGACCTGTTGGTTCATCCAATGAGTCATGGTCCCTCTCATTACCAGTACCAGTGAGCCCAGAACACAGGCCTCAGAACCAACGACTGGTCTCAACAAGTCGTGGTCTCAACCAACGACTCATTCAGTGACCCGTTGGTCCTTGTCGGCAGTTTTTCCAGATTTTCCCTAGGGATATTTTGTAATTTCCTACCTTTTTAATCCCTAAATTACGATGTTTTGGGTTATTTTTAGGGAATTTCGAAGGGTAATCAATGATTACTTCACCCCTCTCATTCCCTCAGAAAAATCAGTTCATAAGATTTCTTTCAAAAACACTCAGAGCAAGAGTTAGGGCGGTCAGTTTCTTCTCATATTCTCTAAGGATTCTCTCCAAAATTTCTTTACCAGGTATGTGGGAATTCAACAAGGGAATTGTTCTTCCCTTGTGTCCCCAAAACCGTCCCTGTATTTTCTATCAGTCATAGCCCTGTGGTTTCGAAATGTAGAAGGTTTTCATACATAATTCTATAAGTTTCAAGTGGAATATTATTCATGATATTAGCTACTATATTTTTCCCAATTCCTACAAATTTTATGGAAACTAGCATCTTGAAGAATGATTTAGCCCTAGCTTCGTAGTTCAGTAAATTAGATTGTTGCATATTTGATTAGTTATTTCTTGTTGCATAATTCTATCAGTTTTGGGATTCCCATATTGTTAAAAATTAGTTTAAATCTCAAACAATTGCATGCTAGCTAAGTTTTAGTCGGTATATCAATGTAGTCATTATTATTTAGAAATGTCAGTTGATTAGTTTGACTACAGTTTTTTCTTGAGGTGTCAGTGGTGCCTCCCAATTATCGATAGTTTTGTGCTTTGTCTTAATAAGAGATTAGCGGAGCTACTAGATCTAAGGAGATTGTGGGATGAGTTAAGGTCGATGAGGAGTGAGGTTATTGAGTTGTCATCTCGATAGCCGGCCATATTACTAGCCTCGACTGTTATGTTGTTTGAGGATAATGCTAATGAGGAGTTTGATTTAAGGAAGTTCTGGAATCACGAGCCTGCCGCTGGAGATAAGGTATAGCAAAGGTCATCTGAGGTAGTTGATTATGAGACCTCAAGGAAGAAGAGGAAGAGAGAGACAAAGGAGCACAGGTGGGCGATAGTAGCTAGCTAGCAGACTCATGACTAGCATCTGTCTGAGATGTAAGAGAAAGTTAGAGGAGCAGGGAGCTCAACTATTGTGCCTAGTGAGCATGTCAGTGACAAAGATCCTTCAAATGAGCCACATTCTACTCAGAGATACTGAGGTTGCTCACACGGACAAGATAGTTTAGGGGGTAGGGATAACCCCCACCATCACCATACCACAGAGTGCACTAGCCACCGCTAGCGCTACAATTGCTGAGTCAGAGAAAGTGTCATCGCACACGTCAACTCAAGATCATAGGACCGCCTAGAGCGCCATAGGTATATACGTTACTTGGTATTTATTCCACTGTTTTGGGGACAAAGCATGGTTTTTTAAGGGGGTGTATCTGTTTGTTTTGTTCATTTGAGACTTTTTGTTCGTGTTTCTTTTTCCTCATACATGATATCTAGTAGAACCAACATGATTAGGATGTTTTTATTTTGTTTTACTAGGAGTAATTTCGGAGTACTTGACAACTAATGAAATGCACATATATGTGATGTTTGTAGTTTCTAAAATGACCCCTTTTAAAAAAAATTTGGAGATTAATTGTGTGTGTTGATTGCAAATCATCACCAATGTGAATCTTTTTATGGCATTTGATAGATTAGCAAGATTAACTATAATATTACTGTGCATGAACCAGATAGGTAGTGTGATATAACCCTGTGATATGTGTGAGTGAGTTCTTACCTAGTTTAATGTTGTGTAGGTGATCCAGAACTTTCCCTATTAGTCTTTGATTAGATTAGAGGATAATTAGTTAGGAAAGGATCATATAACATTTTTGACATAGCTCACTTTTAGCCCAAATTCCTGACCAAATGATATAAATATTCCTTGATCAAAATGTTTGAGCCTAAATAGACCACTTCATTTGGTTATCCCATTCACCTTCCCACTTGTTTATAATGAACCTATTTTGTCCCTGGTCCTTCCTTGGACATTGTGAACCTCAACATAGGAAAAATGCTTAAGTTGAGGTGGCTATTTTAGGTGTCTGTAAGTTGTGTGCGGGAAATAAAAGGAGAAAATTTAATCAATAAAAAGTGGAGTGTGGTAAGAAAGAAAAAGAAAAAGAAGAAATAGAAAAGAAAAAATGTGAAAGTCAAAGAATAAAAAATGGAAAAAGTGAAAAATAAACCACACTCCCAAGTTGACAGCTGAATAAAATGGAGAAAGGGAGAAAAGAAGAGATAAGGGTAGAAGTGAAGCCAAAAGTTGGGTAGTTCCAAGGAGGGTAAGTCATTGTTGTCCGTATTTACCACACCTGTCCCTAAGCCTACATTACAAACCAATGAAAGTCCTATAGTGATCCTAACCTGACTGTTCGAAAAATAAGAGTAGAGAAAATTAGGGCAAGATTATGGTATCACTTATGCAGTATTTGAACTTCTTTTTGAGAGTGAGAGCATTGCTTGATAGTCCTAATTTCTTATATACATATCATTTAGAGTATTTGGGACATCATTTTTTATGACGGTACATGCGTTGTATTATATATTGCCAGTTGTCTGCGTAAATAATATTAGTGATTGCTCAATTGTCTGTTAATAGTTTAATGCAATGTCTAGATCCCTTTGTGTCATGAGTTGTAGTTGCATGTGTAAACAAAAGTCATGCTTTTGTGTGTCTGAAAAAGAAGGGGGTTAGTATTGATAGTGGTCATGTGTGCAACTTTTGTTATTGTTGGCTTTAGGTATTCTGTTTTACTTTCTAGTTAAGCATCATGTTTTTAGTAGTGTTTTTGTTTGCCTGAGGTTATGCAAATGTTTTGAGTTGACGGTATTGATGTTTCATGGTTTTACAACACTTTTGACACATAAAACCTAGGAAAATGCTTGGTCTTAGGAGTGTTTATAAGGATATGAGGTTCTTTTACTTTATTTTCTGGAAAATCAGGTCCGGGAGTTGGATCATGGAAAAGGAGATGAAAAGTGCAGAAAATGACTTGTTACAGGTCTCACTATGAGTTGTACCATCCTGGTACAAGATGTAACTAGCACCCATAGCAGAACTTCAGAGAAAATGCACAAAAGCAGAGCCAACATATGACTGAAAGTATGAGCCATACGATCTCGGTACGAGCCATACTGAGTGTCCCCAATTTGAGATCGAGAATGTGTGCACTTGTAGAATCTGTTGTATGATTAGTGGCCACGAGTTGTTATAACAATGTACGAACTATATTGACAAACTCGTGGTGAGATTAAGAAGATTTCATACTTGGCATATTCAAGGTACAAACGGATTGCACGGGACATTCCAGCATGGTAATATTGTATGAAGGACTCGTTTGAGAGACATCAAAGATGCTAGATTTCTGAAGTTCATACCACGATAGGCTCCTACATCTTATAGTGAAATTGTACGATTCATACCAACCATTAGTACCTGAGAACACCAAAAGATGTAGAATCATGTTATTAAAGCAGACCACGACCTGTAGCTACATGCTACGACTCATAGGTGGTCTCGGCGGCTGAATCCCTGTCAATTTAGTAAAGGATTTCCTTAATTGTATAAATACTTTTAGGTTATTTTCCTTAAGGAGAATCCGTCACTTTTCACTGTAATCGTAATTTTTGAGTTTCCTAACACTACCTTGAGAACAAATTCACAAAAACACTGAGAGAATTCATCATTATTCTTGATTTTCAAAGTTTGATTGCGCAATTGATCATTGGGTTTTTCTTCCATTAATATTGTAAGTGTTTAATTATGTTTTCTTCTTTGAATCCTGATTTCTTTCTTGCAATCATGAATAGATAAACCCTCTACATCTAGGGTTGTGGGAACTATGATGGAATAACAAACTAGGATTAACAGGGAGTGATTCTCAACCAATGTGGATGCATGCATTGTTCTTTTCTTCATGATTAATGTTTCTTAACAGTGTGCAATAGTAGGACGAGCTCGAATTCTCTATTTGCTTGAACCTAGAGAAGTAGAGATTAGGAAAAGAGAATAACAACAAAACCTTGAAATTAAGTTTCATTGAATAACTTGAGTTGCGGTAGCATGAAAGTTAATGTGAAATTATTGATAAAGGTTAATTGAAATTGTTCATGATACCTAACCCGGTGATTGAATAGAGTCATCTAATAGGGACGAATCAGCCATTTGGATTAACATAGATTATCAATTCTATAGGCTAAGTATTGGAAAATATCATGAGTGTAATAATCCGACCTATTTAAGAAGCCATGGGGAATATTTCCCTAGTTAATTGTCTAACTTTGATCACAACACCAATTCACAATATTGTTACTTGATTATTTCTCTTAAAAACCCCTTTTAGGAAATAATTCAACTAAAAGACTAAATACTAGCATTAGTCTATATCTTGACCATATTCTCTGTGGGATTCAACCCAATCTTAGTTGGGTTCTTTATTGACAATGTCTTCATTATACTTCTTTTGAGGTGTAATTTTAGCATTATCAAGCCTCCTCGCCTTTTTCATCATCAATCACAACTTGAAAAGGAGTATAAACCACTTCCTCCTCCTCCATCTTCTCATCATCAATTACAGTAGGCGCACTTGGCACCCCATATTTCAACTTCTCATTACTCTTTTATGTACCAACTTCCTCTCTAGGCTTATTACCCATATTCTCAACAGCATTTCCACTCATAGTGTCGATTGCCATGAAATTACCATCATTCTTTGGGTTTGGCATAATGTCACTAGGGAGAGTGCCCTTTATTCGGGGGTTCATTTGAGCAGATAGATGGTTCATTTATCCCTCAAGGTGTTTTATTAATTCCAAGTGAGAGTCACGGTTTGAGCAAGGTTAGGTACCTCACCCTTCAACTCTTTCACTCCATTATCGGTCGATTGAACTCTCTTCAATTTTTGAATTCCTGGGATCACTTACACATGTTTGCATTGAAGCCACATCAACCTTTGGTGGTGGTATGTACGTGTTTGAGAATCAATGCTTATACCTAGAACCTTCTCTCTCACGCTCACGATCTCTCTATTATCCATCTCTATCCCTCCATTGGCCATTTTTATCTCTCCAGCCTTGATTTTTATTACACCCCAACACACAAAGTCATACAAGAAGTAAAGTGACTATGAAGAGCCAGATGCTGGACCCACTGGGACTAGTCTTTGTAGTGAATTACAAGTTCAAGTATTACTTCAAACTTCAAAAGTGTTAATGTAACAAAGAAATTTTGGTTTGTTTGTTACTACAATCTATGGGTGATCAAAAAATAACTCGAAAAACTATAATAAGAAACACCTAGAGTCGAGGCCTAACAATCATGTAATGCTACATTCACATTGATTCAATTATGAAATTTCATTTGTTACCTCACAAGATATATGCAGTGCTCATGGTCTTTCGAGACTCTTAACATAAAAAATTAGCCTCACAACTACATCATTAAGCGGGGATGTGACGTCCTAATTTGTTTGCATTTATCTATGTGGAGTGGTTTACAAGGTTAATACCCTTGGTTATGGACTTTCAAACCTCAAACCATTTAACCTAACTTGGTCCCACAACTACTTCTATGAGTGATAATTTGACAATTCCAAGTCAGTGTCTAGCAATCTTCTTGTTATATAACCAAGCGAAGCAAATTAGGTATACTGCTATCCTAACAAATCATGTCTTGAAGACAAGAACTCACTACTTAAATTCCTTGTTCTAACCTCGGTTTTTCTCTTTCGAGTTTTGCCTAATCTTAACAAGTACATTCTAATGGTGATTAAGAATTAAAACGATCAAAAACAAGAAAACAAGACTGATAACCAAGAAAAATTGAACAAACATAGAATTTAAGCAATTATATTCATGTCATCTGGCCTCAAGAAGAAGCATTTTAGCCACTCATGTTCATACAAGAAATCAATAACATATTTGAATTCAAATACTTACAAGAGTAGAAATGAAGAACTAAAGAAAAACGAACCCTTGGTGAGTTTCCTCCTTTCTCCCTTCACTTCTCTCTACTTCCCAAAAATAAATCGTGATAATGAAAAAATGAACATGTGTTGAATTTATAATAAATGAAAAATTGCAAAAATTTGGTCGTTGATGAAACAACTCTATGCCATGCTGCTCATCCTGGAGTACATCTACCATGACATGGAGCCATCGCGTGGTGGTACTGGAACTTTGAAGTGAGGCACGCATGGTAAAGTAAGGTTGGGAGTCGGCCAACGTGGCACGACCCTCATCACGCAGATCTGCCTGAGTGACACCATGGTTGGCACGAATATTGCACGACATGGAACGACACAGACGCACAGACGCACAGACGTACTGTACACGGCATTGCCCTCATGCGCGCATGCTCAACGTGACACGGCGCCTAGCGGTGCAACCCTGCCAGTATGGCATGCTGCGTAGCACGGACAACCTTCTCCTTCTGCAACATCAATTTCTCCACTTTGGCATTCACTCCATGGTTTCTTCTTGTGCATTGAACATCATATTCATCCCATCCTTAGTATATTTCTCCTATATAAACACACTAATCATATTCGTTAGTCCATGCACATAAATATACATAAAATACATGAGATTATAATTAATTTATTTGACAAACATAACTTCAAATAAGTTATAAAATAGCACTTGGGCATGTAAATATGCCTAAGATAACTACCCCACACTTAAATCCATGTTTATCCTCGAAAATTCCATTACATTTCATGAATAAGGAAGACTCCACATCACCAATTAACGTAAGACAACTCAAGTTAAGGCTACCATGATTGATTTGGACTGCAAGTTTAAAATAGAGCATGCTATATATATAACCACTAAAATCACATACAACCAAGTTAAGACCTCCTAGCCTCAAGAATCTACTCTAAAACTTAGCAAACTCGTGCAACTTAACCAATCAGCGAGTTTAATATGAATTTCATCTTTCCATAAACATGTGCCCTTACAGCAAGAGAGATAATCATTTTCACGCTCAATTTTCAAATTACAACATGTATGATATAGGAATACAATTTGGCTCACTCGCACAATGATATCACATCCAACATGTAATGACCCATAAGAATACCTTTAGTGTATTCCTCCACTATTTTACGAACATCTGAGAGTAACATTAAGTAGGACTTATCTGGTTGTAATGTTAGCTAAGGGACGGGTAGGTATTATTCTAGCCAATAATAGTGACTATCCTCCCTATGCTCTTCTAATACATCACAATTTCTCAATTAGCACATGCTCTTCTTTTCTTTTACTTCACCTTGTATTCTTTTCAACTATCAATTTCATTTTTGTCTCCCTGTTTCATTATGATCGTATTAGTAAGGAGAAATCACCTATTAGACATGTTTTCATTCTTGTGATCTTTTACTCCTACCAACACTTATGCATTGTAAACAAGTTCACCAATAATCTATTCTTCATTTCCACAACCACTATTTCCCTTCTTTTTCAGGACTTTCACTCCTTTAACCCTTTTGCGTTTTCACTTAAGCACTTAGGAGTTTTAGATCAAATTCAAGGCTATTGAAAAAAAAAAGATTAAGCTTTTAATGTGGCTAATCAATGAATAGGCCAATGACTCAATGAGGCTGACTAGGATAATGCGTTAAGGGTAGGTAAAGCAACAGAAGAAAATTTGGCTCATTCAAAGAAATGCCTAAATCATCTCTTACAATTAACATCCCCCATTTCTCTTTATAAACATACCAGACAAGTTCTAGACATTACATGTTAGTATGGAATATATAAAAACCATACACTCATAGCACATGCTCAATTCAAGAAAGACATATACAGACACTCAATACAACTAATCACATGAATCCAAAATTAAGCAATAAGCATATAGAGTTACATTCCCGAGCCTAAGTGTCTCAACCAAAGTCATACAATTTCTCAACATGCTTCACAATTACAAATCTACTTGCCACTTGCAATCACGTCAAACTCTCAACTAGAGCATCAAGAAATCAACTAGTTAAGGGTTCAAAAACAAAAACCTACTGACTAATTTTTCCTCAAGATGGTCGTCATCCATCAATCGTCAGGAAAAGTCCATAACTATGCCTAAAAATAACTATGTATAGGCAATCAAAAACTTTATTCTAGGTTCAAAGTCCCACCCCTCTCCCCGCCCTTGGGAAAAGAACCAAAAAGAAAAACCAAAGGGTGGGTGAAATCTGCTCAACTCAAACATTTTTCATCACACATTCGTAGACCAAGGACCAAATTCACCCGAAATCAACTTCACAAAAATTTTAAATTACCCTTCACCAAACACATAAAATATGCAATGTCCCCAAAGCATGAACTAAATTTAAAAAAAAAGGTGAGAGATACTTCCTGAGGCCTCTAGGCCTTGCTAGAAGCATGTCTTTCCTCTATTTTTGAACACGTGGTGACCCCACACTTGCACTTTTGCCTTGCTCCTTAGCTTCTACTTCTAAGGGTACTCAGAAATCCCCTCAATCTGTTCTCAACTCCACCAAAAACACAAAAACAAATTGAAAACAAGCAAAATTAAAAACAAATGAAAAAGAAATTGTACCTCTGGTACCCTTGGGTTGCCCCCAAGCAGCGCCTGATTTTACGTCACGGCACGACGTTACCCATCCATTTTAGGATGCTCTCAAACCACTCTTCCCTTTTGGGAACCATCTTCTCTTCTTTTTGACTTTAGAGGGAACAACCTCCACACTCTCCCTCATCTCCATCACTTCCTTCACTATCATATCCTTCATAGTATTACCTAGAGGAAACTTGGGCTCAATTGATAAGATGTCCTGCAAAAGTCGACCCATGGAATCCACCACCCCACACTTAGCATTTGTCACTTCACTGATCTTACAAAGATCTCTTTAATGTGTTGGGGGGTGGATTTATTGATACACCCTGAATATTTCCTCCTCCTCATTAACCCTCATTTTTAGGGTGCCAGCTGTGACATTAATAATAGCTCCACCAGTAGATAGGAATGGTCGTCCCAGCATGAGAGGTACCTTGTCATCAACCTCAAAATCTACAATTATAAAATCAGCTGGTACAATAAATTTACCTACTTTAATGAGAAAGTCCTCAATAATTCCCTCCGGGGCCACCTTCAACTTATCCGCCAGCTGCAACATCACTCTTGTGGGCCTTGGTTTTCCCACAACAAGTGTATTGAATAGAGATAAGGGCATCAAATTCATTGCATCCCCAAAATCACACAAGGCCCTCATTATGTATGTTCCACCTATTTGTACGGGGAGGGTGAAACTTCCTAGGTCTTTGAGATTTTTTGGCATCTTGCTCGTTACCCTGTAACTGCACTCCTCTATAAGTGCTACAGTCTGGACATCCACCAACTTCACCTTTTTGCCACCACATCATTCAAGTACTTAGCATACCTAGGTATTCCCTACAAAACATCATTTAGAGGCATATTTATGTGAATTTCTCTGAAGAGATCAAAGAACTTCTTAAAGCATGCATCCTCCTTACACTTCTTAAGCCTTTGCGGGAATGGTGGTGGTGGTCTCTGTAATAGCTACAGTGATGATTGTGCATTGTGTTCTACAGCTCTATGATTATCTCCCTTCTCACCTAATAGACCCGGTTTGCCTAACTTTGGTTGCACCTTATTTTTATTCTCCTTTCTTGGTGCATCAACTAGCTGTTTTCCACTTCTCAAACTTACGGCTATGACCTGCCTTTGGTTTTTGTTTGTATCGCTGGGTTAACCCCCCCGAGGTCTATTGTATTGTGCATCTGCCAACTAACCAATTTTCTTTTCTAAGTTTCTAGGGGCTAGCTGCTGATTCTTAAGTTCTGAGACCATCATTGCTTGATCTGCTGCGATCTGAGTCTTGTTGGCCATTATATTCTGCAACATCTCCTCAATATTGCTCGACCACTAGCCTGCCTATTTTACTGCTGGTACTGCTCTTGCAGTTGCTGATAGCTCTGACTCTGCCCCTGATTTTCACCCTAAGAAAAGTTGGGGTGATTCTTCTAGTTCCAGTTGTAGGTATTCCCATAGTTCTGATTACCCCTTCGCACATTAACTACAAAGTACATCGACTCTGGATTTTCCTCGCATGAGTCTTCACAATGCCCACTATTGCCACATATCTCACAGCAACTAGGAGCTGGTTGAACTGTATTCACATGTGCCCACGGTTGTGCCACACCCAACTTGCTGAATTGAATCATCATTTTGTGCTGAAACGAAGCTAGTTGCGCTACTAATGCATTTACACTGTCAACCTCAATCAACCCAGCTTCTCTCTTACCTACTCCCCTCAATGATTTACTGTGCCACTCTGGATTTCCTTGTGCAATTTTGTTCAACAGAGTGTATAATTTGTCATAAGTCTTCTCAAGTGCTTGTGTACCTAATGCAGAGTCTAGCAGAATTTTTGTATGTGGGTCTGGACTCTCCACGAAAGTGATGGCTAACACTTCATTAGACTATTGATGATGCGGGCAGTCTCTCAACAAGGACTTAAGCCTCCCCCAAGAAAAACACAAGTTCTCCTCCGGCCTTGTTTGAAACTGAGTATGTCACTTCTAAGCTTTGTTGTCTTGCCGAAAGGAAAGAATCTAATGAGGAACTTCCTTTCTAGGTCATCTCAAGTAGTGATGGAGTTTTGTGGCTCTACCTTTAACCACCTCTTCTCCAATCCCACAAGTAAACTTGGGAAGAGGATCAATCTCACATAATCAGTCGACACTCCGGTGAGGATGCAGGTGTCTCTGATCTCTAGAAAATTCTACAGATACTGTTGTGGGTCCTCATGTGTCATGCCTGTGAACTACCCACTCAAGTGAAACAACTGCACCATAGTCTGCTTGAGCTCGAAAGTACCTCTAGGCTCCGGTCTGCGTATGCTAGAGGTCACATTTTTCTCGAGTAGGATGCCACTTCACAAACTGGTCTGGCTACCTTTATTTCTAACAACACTTCTCCTTACTCAGCTGCTGGAACATCCACCAGTGGATCCTGTGGAACTATTGGAGCAAGATTCTGAAGAACATCCCTCCTCAAGAGATGTAACTATCGCTCGGTCTCCAAATAAGGATCAACCATGTCCTTAATCCTTTTTAGGTTACTGCAAGGACAAGCCTATTACCTATAAATAAGTAGAGTAAGACCAATATTTTTGACACTTAAGAAAAATAAAAATAACAAAAAAATAAAAATTCACCTGAAGTTGCCAGTCCCCGGCAACGACACCAAAAACTTGTTGCACCCCAGCACACGCGGTCGTACAAGTAGTAAAGTAACTCTGAATAGCTAGATGTTGAACCCACAAAGACTAGTATTTGTAGGTAATTAAAATATCAAGTATTACTTCAAACTTCAAAAGTGTTAATCTAACCAAGAAATTTTGGTTTGTTTGTTACTACAATCTATGATGATCACAAATTAACTCAAAAAAAATAATAAGAAGCACCTAGAGTTAAGGCCTAACAATCCTGTAATGCTACATTCACATCGATTCAAGTATGAAATTTCATTTGTTGTCTCACAAGATACATGCAATGCTCATAGTGTTTTGAGCTTCTAAACATTACAAATTAGCCTCACAAATACATCGTTGAACGGGGATGTGACGTCCTAATTCTTATGTATTTATATATGTGGAGTGGTTTAGGGGGTTAATTCCCTTTATTAGGGACTTTCAAACCTCTAACCATTTAACCTAACTTAGTTTCACAACTACTTTTATGAGTGGTGATGTGACAATTCCATGTCGGTATCTAGCTATCTTCCCGTTTTATAACCAAGCGAGGAAAATTAGGTATATTGCTATCCTAACTGCGAAACAAGTCTTGAAGACAAGAACTCACTCCTAGTGTTCCTAGTTCTAACCTAGGTTTTTCTCTTTCAAGTTTTGCCTAAGCTTAACAAGTACATTTTAATAGCCATCAAGCATTAAAACGATGGAAAACAATAATACAACACTAACAACCATGAAAACTTGAACCAACGTAGAATTTAAGCAATTACATTCATGTCATGTGGCCTCAACCCTAGATAAATGGTTATAGTCACTCATGTTCCTACATGAAATCAAAAACATGTTTGAATTCAAGTAATTACAGGACTAGAAAAGAAGAATTAAAGAAAAACAAACCTTAAGTGAGTTTCCTCCTTTCTCCCTTAGATTCTCTCTGCTTTCCCAAAAATAAATTGGGATAATGAAAAAATTGTCCCAAGTGTTGAATTTATACTAAGTGGGAAATTGCAAAATTTGGCCGTTGATGAAACAGCTCCGTGCCACACTACTCAATGTGGAGCCCAGCTACCGTGACACAGAGCAATCGTGTGGTGCTACTGAAACTCGGCAGTGAGGCGAGCATGGCAAGGTATGGTTGGGCGTCGCCCAGCATGGCATGAACCTCATCATGCATATCTTCATAAGTGACACTTAGGCTGGCACACACATCGCATGGCGCAGACTCGCAAGCATACTGCCATGGCATTGCCTTCCCGTGCACACGGTCTGCGTGACGCGGGGCCTTGTGCGCAGCACTGCCAGGGTGGCATGTTTCCTAGCACGGGTAGCCTTCTCCTTACACAACATCAATATTTCCTCTTGGGCATTCACACCATTCTTTCATCTTGTGCATTGAACATCATATTCAGTCCATTCATAGTATATTTATCCTACATAAATGTGCTAATCATAATTGTTAGTCCATGCAATCAAATATACATAAAAAACAAGATATTATAATTAATTTAATTGAAAAACATGACTTAAAATTAGTTATAAAATAACACTTGGGCATGTAAATATACCTAAGATTCAATCCCCATCGCGAAAATGCCAAGGGCCTTAGTTTTCACCTTGGTACTATCACGACCTAAATGGTCATGATTGGCACCCACACTAACCCCCGGTGGGAGAACTAGCGAAACCCGAAGACAATTCCCAAGTGACCCCAAAATCAAGCCCTTCATAAACAAAATCAACTTTTGTGGTCTAAAAACATTCTTGAATCAAAACACTATGCATACAAAAATAAGTAAAACCATTCCTAGAACCTGATTGTCATTGCACTAGATGTATATTTTTACAAGCTAAGAAACAAAAAACTAAGAATGAAATAAACTTTCCAAGTGTCTAAAATAAAGACATCTGCAATGAAGGAGTGAACAACGTCCTCATCTGCTCACCTTCTCAATCTCCAAAAGCTGTTGGCTTACAAGTGAGGGCATGAAGAACTGGCAGGCTCAAACTCTGCACTCAGAAAAGATTGCAGGGTAGGGTCAGTACATGACATAGTACTGGTAGGCATCATCGATCGACCCTAAATAATAACAAATAATTAAGTAAAAAGTGATATAGAATGAGTCCACAACATCATACAGAAGTACAAAGTCGCTTTATGAACACTATCTCTATTCAGGTAACAGTCAGCTTGCTCACCGGATTAGGCCTCTCACTGCAGCGGTCGCTTATCCGCTACAGCGGTCTCGCCGCGGAGGAATAACTTCCGTTGCAACGACACTGCCTTAGGCAGTAGCTCGACTTAGCTGCTCCTTCAACAGTTCATTTATTTATCAACTCAACAATCCCATAATTTCAACAATTCACCATCCCTTCACATTAAATTCAGACATCACACAAGTCTCGATCAAAAGCGATACAACTCATATTCGCAAAACAGATTCAACAATTAATCCGAAGAAAAATAATTCTACACTTACAAATGCATAACATAAATATACCTAACAACCAGATTCATGTCTTTTGTTTTAATTTTCATAACATAGTCCATATTATCCTACAGTCACTTAAAATGTTCTGCATTAATTCATACACATAATCATAGTGCGACAAGAACAAAGTAAAACATATGGTGAAATGTACTATCACTGAATTCATAACTAAGTGTACACACATGGTCGAGGGTCTTGTTTTTGCCCTTCCAGTCATGACTTGCAGGGGACTCTAGAAATTCATGTATTGTGCCGACATGGCACCCTCTCCCACTCATATGCTCGTCTGCATGCTGCCCTTGGACAAGATCCATTCAATAATAATGTTTGCTCTCTCGGATGCTCCCCTCGGGCACGAGCCTCTCATCTTAGGATGTTAATTCTATCATTCATTATTCTCATAAAAAGAACAGATCAAGGTGCATTATTTCAACATACAAGAGGTTAAAATCTACTCCTCTAGTAAGCCATTATCAACTAACAACCCTCTCATTAATAGAGTATAATCACCTTACTAAACACTCAGCACAGTTAAATCCAATATCATATCCACAATCTTTTTACACAAGTTATCACAGTTCAGCATCACATCATAACCACATTCTTGCAATAGGTTATCGACAATAGACTTATATAGCACGTAATTTCTTAAGAACAATCATATATCAACATTACACAAATATATATGCCATTATATAGGTCTATCCCTAAAAAACGTAACCTACCTCGATTTGGAAAATAACAATTCAACTACTCCGCGGGAGCCTTTCCTTTCCTTAAAGCTTCAGAATGCATGAAATCTACAAAACAAGGGTAATTCATTAAATAATCTTCAATCGTAGGGCCTAACATATCAAACCCTCCCATTCGAGGTAATTTCGAGAGTGAAAACTCCAATTTTTCTAGCTTCTAGGTCTATAATTCCGGTGTAACCCTCATTCCCGACATGTAATTCTAGGGGAATGATCAACACATTTCAACATCACCCAAATCACCGTACAATACTAGCCCTAGTTTAACAGCCTAGGGTTCTTCCACTACAAAACATCAACCATTAGAGGTCTACAAAGATTCTAGGATCAAAATTACTCATCTTAGAGATACAAAATCGAAGATCTTACCTTGGGTGAAGATGTTATTTCTCTGGAGAGTTTTCCCATTCCTTGGACCTATTGATCATGATTTTGAGAATAATGGAGTAAAACCCCGTAATTCCAACCTAAAACTGAATTTTTGATTCTTGTCTTTTGCTACAGTGGTTACATTTTTGCTGCAGCGAAACCACTATAGTGGTCATAGGGTCGTTGTAGTGGTCCCAATAGTTACTCCCCAATTTCACCATAATAGGACTTCGACCACTACCACGATCTCATTGTAGCGGAAATCCCACTGGTGCAACGGTCCCCCAGACTAGTAACTATCTCAAAAATGCCCAATTACATAGTTAGTTTATTTCACAACCTCCTATCTCTTCCCCTTAGCCTGCTTTTTCGTGTTCCAGGCCCTCAACCATCCCGTAACAATATCTGGGTTGTTAAAACTACCCCGGACAAGAACCCATCATTTGGCTAATCATATATTAACATTCTTTATCAAATCTAGTATGGAAAGAATCATTCTCAAAGGGGTTAGTCCCTTAGGCTCCAATAGAAGTTATACTTTTGGTGCCAAAGTCTATCACATGCTTTGCAAGCAACTTTATTTGAGTAATCAATTTTGCGAAGGTCTCATCCCTCTCTTCATCCTTTCTTCTCATCTCAGCTGCCAGTTAGACGGAAGGTGCCCCTGTGGAAACCTCTCTTTCACTTCTGTGCTATGCTTGATTTGTTGTTGTCATTCTATCTAAAAGGGTCGTTGCAAGTCTGAAGGTTTGGTCCATGATTGAACCACCATATAGATTATTTGCCACGAACATGTTAATTGTAATGACTGACCGGTAGAGACTTTGTAAAAGCACTGCATCCAGCAACCCATGGTTTGGGCAAAGGGCCACTTTCTTCTTGAATCAGCCACACTTGTGTGTTGGTTCTCCCGGGAGTTACCGAAAGTTTGTGATCTCAACATGCAATTGTAGCATCATAGATGGAGGGAAGAATCAATCAAGGAACGCTTTAGTTAACTCGTTCCATGTTGTGATAGACCTAGGAGGTAACTTCTACAACCAAGCTATAACATCTCCTGTGAGAGAGCATGGAAAAAACCTCAACCAATTAACTCTTGGCTGATGTTTGAAATGTTGAACGGTTAGCAGATTTCAATGAAATCTGAAGATGTCGATTATCATCCTCACAAGCAAGACCACGAAACAACTTCTCCATCTGGATGAGATGTAGTATGGTGCTAGTGACATGGAATTGTGCATTCCCCACCGTATGAGGTAGGAGAATAGCACAAGCTACATCATGAGCAACGGGCTCATACTCAACATCCATAAATCGATCCACTCTGCCAACATCACTAGCATGGCTCATAATTGTCCTATTAAGTCAACCAACACAACAAAACAAAGTGAAAGAGAAAAAGATGCAACACAAATGTGAATCAAGAAACAACAAATGGCAATCCAATTCCAATCACTTGCAATAATGCCATTTTTGATAATAAAAAAACAACTCTCCTATTAGGGAGGTGGCTACAGTTGTCATAAAAAAAGTAAACCAACAAATATTTAGAGTCGAATCAATAAGGATTGGAGGTTAGATTCAGCAAGCATCATAAATTGGTTCACATAGGTATGCATTATGTGTAAACAATAAAATAAAATTTGGGGGAATAGGTTGAACAACTTCAAATGTAAAATTTAGTCAAAGAAAGGGGATAAAAGGTTGTTGCTAGAAAGACGAGAGACTAGGAGTGTGCATTTGATGAGGTATCAATTTGGTAGGTATTGACTAGAAGCCTTAGATTAATTTAGTATATGGATAGCCTTGGATATGGGCTACACTCTTCATAACCAAAAGAGTGTGTTTACTTTGGATTTTCTCAAACCCCAAAGCCACAATCTATACACAACCAAACAATTCTTGAAAAATGGTTTAGACTATTTCTAGCTCTAACCCTTTAATAAAGCTTGAATTTGGGTGTTTACTATTTCTAGATCCAACCCATAAATCAGAAACACCAATTCCTCACTATTGAAGTCTTACCTAACTTTATTTCCCCTTTTAAAGAAAAAGAAAAGTTAGAGAGCTCAACTAATATTTGCAACAATTAATGATTAAATTCAAACACCAAGATATTAATAGATCCATGCTCAATACTCAAATCATAGAACAATTAATCAGTATCCATTTGGATATAAATGCCTATCATCCACACGCATCCATAGAAGGGAATTTATCTATTCATAATTAAGGAGAGAGAAATTATACCATGGGAAAATATCTGAACTCTATTCATCATCAGCAATTAAAATCAATTCTCAGCTTTTGAGCTTTCAACAATGGTGTTTTTCCCACGAGAATGAAGAAGAAGATCATAAAATATACTATCTGTGCAATATTCTCTCTATTGTACTCTCTATTCAATACAATTCCTATTCTATGATGATATTTACAATTGGGGAAAAATCATAATATATTCTATATACAACTATCCAAAAATTCCCTTGGAAGCTTCTCAGGTCTGTGTGTTCCTTTCTAGATGATTTTGCCCTTCAATAGTGACGCGGTTCACTTGAGCTGGCACCTGCGTTTGCATAAAACCTCTCTAAATTATTTTAAAACAAAGAAATAACTCTTGCGTAAGAGCCAAATAAGATAGTAAATTACCAACTCATCACAAGCTCCCAAGTAGCTATAGTAAGTTATTGACTAAAATGACATAAAGAAAACATAAATCAAAACTGACGTCCTCAGATGACGAGGACTCACCAAAGCTGAGCTAAACCTAGAGCAAGATCGAATCTAGCAGCAGGGATGAGATTAAACACCAAAAATCTATATCTTGTGATGATATAGCACTAAAGTATGCGAACAACACTTTGAATGTACTGATTATGGAGGATAAGTAAAACATGAGAATAAGGACAACATGCTAAATAGTCATGATTGTGATAGTCATAAAACGTAAGTTGTTCATCATAATCTAAAGTATAATGACCTAAGTTTTTAATGAAAAGTCATAAAAGCTTAACAAGTTTAAAATCATAAGTAAAACTCATAAACTGATCGATGGGTCAAAAATACTATGTCATAACATCACTATATTTGAACATCAAGAATAATATAAAAACACGAGGAACCATGGGAGATTCTCATAACCAACATTTTCCAAGCGAGCATCATGGAGCTGGACTTGTACTCTTAGTCGGGAGAGTGTCCATACCTTGCCAAGGGTAAGAACCATGAAGGTGTGATATTACTCATGAGCCCAGTAGTGTAAGGGAGACACTCTCAACTAGCAAGGACCCCTTAGGCTAGGGGAAAGTGAGACACACTCTACTGGCGAGGAGCCCTTATTCAATGGTGGCACATAGTTTTGAGACCTAGGTGTGCTGAACCTGGCTTACTCGGTGTTACATACTACTCCCAAAATCATGCATAGTTCTCATCATACATGAAATATGAGTTTTGCATGGGCTAGACATGATAGATTCATAAACTGCTTGATATATGTAGACTAGCCATGAAAACCAATGCTGAAAATACAGCCATGATACATAAACTTGATATTCATAAGATTTATACATATTTAAGTAAATCATGCTAACTTGAAAATAGTGAATCATGAGAGTTTTCATAGAAATCATGTAATCATATTCATAAATAATAAGTAGAATCATGAGAGAATCAATTTCATGAGAGATCATATAATTTTGGATAAAAAAGGGTCTACCTAAAAATTCATGAAAATCATAATTGGAGAATTAAAGGATTAGAATTCTTGAAATTAGACTTGAGATTTGGCATGAGGGTTGAAGAAACCTACCATTCATGATCCCACATACCTGGCTTGAAATAGTTCTTCATTATACTTGAGACCCAAGAGAATTGGAGAAGATGAGTCCTAGTTTCTTCAGAATCCTTGAGAGCTTTTTATATGAAATCTGCAGTGTTAGGAGGAAATTATAGTTTATGCTAAGTAAAATCCTCTAATACTCCTATTAAGAAACCCCAAATAAACTAGTTGAGGAGTTAAAAGCTTAGGAAGTTACAAAAATACCCATGGGATCCCATCTGTAAATTGGACCCATCAATGAAAATGAGTCATATGAAGATTCATCCCTAACTTGATGAATTGTTGGTCCATCCATTACCCCTGAAACTCAGTTGGTTATTCTCTGATTCTCACCTCAAGGTCCGTTAGAATGACCTACTTAACGAATCATCACATGAACTAATGAATCATGGTCCTAACACGATTGGACTATGAAGAAAATATCAAATTCCAAAACTCGCCACTTGACGAGTTGACTTCTCGACTCGTCAAGTCACTTAGCAGCTCATTTGACGAGTCGTTTTGTGATTTTTGATTGGTTTCTACTGGTTTTCTGCTTCATGTCTAGAATTTGATATTAAGAACTTTTAGGGTGTAACATTATCTCCCCCATGGGAACATTCATCCTCGAATGGAGACTAATAGAGCTGAAAAGATAGGGAAAGAGTTGCAATCCCAATACTAAAAGTTGTAGATTGAATATTGATGGAGTGACTGACTCCGAACTGACACATATATACTTAATTAAATTCATGGAATATGCATGCATACTAAAACATTATAGGAACCGAAGGACATGAAAATGACATTAAATTGAGTATTAACGAAGAAACTAGTACCTCATGCTGGAACTCAGCTGGTTGGGAAGAGGTGAGGGTACATGACCATCATATCTACTTTAGCTTCCCAAGTAGCTCCCTCTACAAGATGATTCATCCAAAGGACTTTCACTGAAGTGACCTCATTGTTCCTCAACTTACGAACCTGACGATCAAGAATCTCTACCGGAACCTCTTCATAAGTGAGGCTATCTTCACACCAATACTCTCTATCGGTAAAACTAAAGTTGGATCACCAATGCACTTCTTCAACAAGAACAGATGGAAAAGTTGATGCACTGATGCTAACTCAGTGCGCAAATCCAACTCATAAGCCACATTTCTAACACATCTTAGAATCCTATAAGGACCAACATATCTGGGACTAAGCTTCCACTTTTTGCCAAACCTCATCACCCCGTTCATTGGTGACACCTTTATAAATACCAAATCAACAACTGTGAACTCAAGCTCTCTCCTCCTTACATCTGTTCATGATTTTTGATGACTTTGAGCTATTTTCAGCCTTTCTCTAATAAGTTGAACCTTCTCCATAGCCTTATGAACTGAATCTAGCCCTATCAACGTATCCTCGCCTACCTAAAACCACCCAATAGGTGATCTACACCTTCGCATATAAAAAGACTCAAATGGAGCTATCTGAATGTTGGAGTGGTAGCTATTATTGTAGGAAAACTAATAAGGGGCTGTGATCATCCCAATTATCCTTGACATCTATCACGCAAACTGTCAACATATCCTTTAAGTCTAAATGGTCTACTCAGCCTGACTATCTGTTTGTGGGTGAAAAGTTATGCTAAGCTTAATCGGAGTGACAAAGCCTTTTTAAAATGACTTCCAAAACTATGAAGTTAATTGAGTACCCCTATATGAGATCATGGACAATAGGACTACATGAAACCTGAATAACTCCCGAATGTAAAATCTAGCATAATCCTTAGCTAAATCTATTGTCTTAACTAGCAGGAAATGTGCTGACTTAGTCATCCAGTCCATAATCACCCATATAGAATCATGCTATTGGCGGGTACAAGGAAAACCTGTAATGAAGCCTATGTTTATCTCCTCCCACTTCCATGTATAAATATGGATATCTTGAATCATACCTCTTGGACTCTAATCCTCGACCATAACTTGTTGGCAATTCGGACACTTAGCCACAGATGCTCAATATCCTTCTTTATGCCATTCCAATAATAGACTTTCCTTATGTGATGGTACATCTTAGTGGAACCTGGTTGGATAGTATATAGAGAGCTATGAGCCTCTCTCAACATCTTCCCACTCATGTCATCCATGTCCGGAATACATAATCAACCCTTATATCAAAGTACACCATCTCCCGCTTGAGGGAAAACCTCCACCTTTTGATTCGAGACTACTTTTTTCAATTTAACCAAGATATGATTCTTATCTTGCTTTGCCTTAACGTTTTTCACCAATGAAGATTCCGAACCATTCTTAACAATGACACCACCATCTATTGAATTCGTAAGGTGAACCCCTAAGCAAGCAAGCCTATGGAAATCTCTAGGCAACTACTTTTCCCATCCTCCACATGAGTTACATTAATTATAAACAACCTGCTAAGAGCATTTATAACTACATTGGCCTTCACTGGATGATAAAGAACCTTCATATCATAATCTTTGAGAATCTCAAGACATTTCCTTTGTTGCAAATTCAGATCCTTCTAAGTAAACACTTACTGAAAGCTATTATGGTCCGTGAACACATCCACAACACTCCATACAAATAGCGCCTCCAAATTTTCAAGGCAAGCACCACTGCTGCTAACTCAAGATCGTGTGTCGAGTAATTCTTCTCATGAGCCTTAAGTTGTCTCGAAGCCTAAGTGATGACCTTACCATGTTGCATCAATATAGACGCTAGGCCAACTCTAGAGGAATCACAATAACCATAAACCCATCCATGCCCTTTGGTACGGTCAAGATCAGAGTAGAAATGAGTCGAGCCTTTAACTCCTAAAAGCTCTTCTCACGAGCATCGGACAATTGAAATTTTACCTTCTTCTAAGTCAATCGAGTCAATGGTGATGCAATGGATGAAAGTCCCTCTACAAACCTCCTGTAGTAACCAGCTAAACTCAAAAAACTTCTAATATATGTTGGATTTATAGGTTTAGGCCAGTTTTTGTTCGCCTCAATCTGTTGAGAGTCTAACTAAACACCATTACTAGACACAACATTTCCAATCAATGCAACTAACATCAGCCAAATCTCACACTTGATAAACTTAGAAAATAGTTATCGATCCTTAAGAGTCTGCAACACAATCTTCAAATAAGAAGCGTGCTCCTCCTTAGATCAAGAGTACACAAGGATATTGTCTATAAAAATAATGACGAACATATTCAAACACTGCTTGAACACCAAATTCTTTAAATCTATAAAAGTTGCAAGAGCATTTGTTAGTCCAAAAGACATAACCACAAATTCATAGTGATCTTATCATGTCCTAAAGGTTGTCTTGGGAATGCGATATTCTCTAACTCTGAGCTGGTGATAGCTCCATCTAAGGTCTATCTTGGAGAAATAACTAGCTCCCTGAAGTTGATCGAACAAGTAATCAATCCTAGTAATGAGATACTTATTCTTGATTGTGACTTTGTTCAACTGGTAGTAGTCGATGCACATCCTGAGAGAACCATCTTTCATCCATATAAAAAGGACTAGAGCACCCCATCGGGACATGCTAGGCCTGATGAAGCCCTTAACAAAGAGATCCTTCAAGTGATTAAGCTTAGCTAGAGTAATTCTACAAGAAGGAACAAATCTAGGCAGTGTATTAGAGAGAAGGTCTATCCCAAAGTCAATCTCCTGCTTGGAAGGGACTCCACGTAGGTCATCTTGGAACACCTTTAAACGCTCACAAATAAGTGGGATTGACTGGAGAACTGAGGTTTTGGACTTAGAATCCTTAACCCAAACTAAATGATACACATAATCCTTGGAAATCATCTTCCTGGACTTAAGGTAAAGACAAAGAATCCTTTAGATACTATTAAACTATCTTTCCACTCTAGGAATGGTTCACCCAAAAATTGAAACTGTACTGATCTGTTCTACAATTAAATGAGGCATAACAAGAATACAACTAATCCATGTCAAAGATAACATCAAAGTTAGTCATATCTAACTCTACTAAATCAGTTGAGGTGACTATCTAAAGGACCGTATTCGGGAAAACCTGTATACTTATGACGCTAAAAATAACACACTGACAAGATTAATACTTAGTAAGGTTTTGAGAGAATTTTAGGACTGACACCAAAATTGATAGAAACATAGGGAGTCGTGAAGGATAATGTCTCCCTTTGGTATAGTAATGCATAAACGTCAAGATGGAAAACTCACAATATACCAATGACCATATCGGGTGAACTCTCCTAATCCTGCAGGGATGAATGTGCATAGAAGTGGTTCTAGAGTTATCTTCCACCTATACTAGATGATGCACCCTATTGGGATGGGTGAGCTGTTGAAGAGGTGGTTGCGGCACGGCCTCTTCCGTCACCCTATCTAGCTCAAGGACAATCCTTATGTCTATTTCCATGCTAACCATATCAAAAACAAGCATCCCTGCCAATCTGACACTCCCTCGGGTGGTGCCTACCACACTTCTTACATGATGGGAATATCCGTCCTTGGGACATGCTCCCCTGAACCTTAAAGCTTGGTGTTGTACCCCTCTGATCACCTCTAGTCCTGAATCGAATGCTAGCTAATGATGGAGCTGGGGCGGATGACCTCTAATGGGACTGTGAGCAATTCCCACCACCTATCCTCTACTGAGAGTACTCAAAGTTCCCTGTCCTAGCCATCTTGGTCTCTCTCTCATTCTCTTTCAACTTCTCCTCCTTGATTTTCTTGGCATGAATAATGAGTCAAGAGATATCTATTTAACTAATAAGAATAGAAGTTCGGTACTCCTTGACCACTAAGTTTGAGACCCCTGACACAAACTTGGTCATGCAAGCCATCGAATCGGCAATCATCTTCGGAACATACTTAGACAACTAAGTGAATTTCAAAGCATACTCCTGAATTGTCATATTATTCAGCTTCAAATTGATGAACTCTGCAACTTTGCTTCTCTTATCTCCCGAGGAAATAATTTATCAAAGAAGGTTGTCATGGACTCATCCCAATCAACAAGAGTTTCTCCTACCTTATGGCCTTCCTTCCAATGCTTGTACCATATATGAGCTACCCCCTTCAGCTTATAGGAGGCCAAGACTGCACTCTCCTCTTCGGAAATCCCCATAATCTAGGTAATCTTCTGGATCTCATCAATGAACTCATGTGGATCCTCATCAACCTTCGAACCATGAAACTCTGGCGGGTTCATCCTGGTAAAGTCTCACACTCTAGCAGATGCAGCAGTCCTATTGGGGTTCACAGGTGCAACTGCTTGTTGGTTGGCCTGGTGATGTGCAGGCATTTGACAACACATTGGATTCTTTTCACTATGAATTGATGCAAGTTCTTGAGAAACTTTTGGTTATTCTGATGGTCTTTTGTGTGCATTATATAGGTACATAAAGCAAAATAAAGAAATAGTGTGAAAAAAGCTAAAACAACAACATGAAGCCCTACCTAACGGGCCGTCACAAGTGTGATGGACCATCACCGCCACCATTAGGCACAAATAGAAGAGGAACAGAAAGAAGTGAAACTGATGGTCCAGGTTATAGACCGTCACCTCTCCATAGACAGTCACAATCACCTTCACATAGATGAAGAATCAAGGACGCACAGGATACGAAGCGACAGATTGGGTGACAGACCATCACCTCTGCGACGGATTGTCAAGCACACATCAACAAAGTAAATATTTGTTGTTACATTGGATAAAAGTGACGACCAAAATGACAGATCGTCACCTGTTCGACGGTACGTCAGCTTGGGTGACACCTGAGAAGCTGGAGCCCAATTTTTAGTATAGTTTTTAAATTATTTTAGACTATAAATAGCAATTGCTAGGTTTATTTTTGGCATCTCGATATTTTTGGAGAGAAAAAAATGATTGGAGCAGTTCATTGAGAGGAGAAAAATGATTTTTTAAGAGAATCATTAAAGAAATATTATTGAGTTTTTGGAACCACAATCAAGTTTTCATCTCTTCTTTAGTTCATTGAGAGGAGAAAAATGATTTTTTAAGAGAATCATTAAAGAAATATTATTGAGTTTTTGGAACCACAATCAAGTTTTCATCTCTTCTTTGTAAGTGAAACATTCTTTGATGAATGTTATGGCTATTGTGAATGCAATGACAATATGTGGCTAAGATTCATTACTAGGGTTGTGTGATTCAATGTAGACTGACATACCGAAGGTGAATGATACAGGGGCTAATTGAATTTAAATGTGTGTATTACTAGTGTGTTCATGCTAAATTATTTCTAATGGTTGCAAATATTAGAACAATCCCTGGATATGACATGCTTGAGTAACGAGTATAAATCTAGAAGAGAAGGGATTAGTATTGGGTATTCAAGGCGTTAACCATTGAATGATGATTAATGTTGTAATAAGATTAATCAACCTAGGTGTCATGCCCCACCTTGGGAGGTGTAACTGGCACCTATTGCCAAACTTGACTCAGAGCTGACCTAGCTAGACACGTCACTTCTGGTATATGCCAGCAACACATAGAAAGAAAATAAATGGCTCTATCTCGGCTGTAAATACATCCCCGGGCCGACTAGGCCGCAACATATAACCTGCATAAGATAGCTGACGTAGCAATCACGATAATAAAAGAAGTCTATGCGGGCCGACAGGACCACCATGCTGTCTAAGTCATAACAATAGGAAGGCAGACATTTCTATAAAAGCTATAGCCAACAAGACTATTAACAAATAGATAAACTAGGCCCCACGCGGCCAACATATAAAACATAACATATATAGGCCCCATACAGCCAATAACACACAAATGGCTAGGAACTGAAAACTATAGTCTGCAATCCTCTAAGAGTGAAATATTGGTCGAGACAGGGCCTCCGCCTAACCAAAATCTATATAACAAAGGATAGGAAAACCTCCACTATCTGGAAAACTCGAACAAAAGGAGTTGATCAATCTGCTGACTTTCAATGGTTGCTAAGAAGGTCCCAAAACCTGTCTGTCTAAACCTACTGGCAAGTATGCAGCACCCTATGTATGGGCGTCAGTATAATATGTACCGAATATTTAAGAAAGTAATAAGAACTGAATAGAAGCTGATATCAATGAAAAGGGGTAGAAGTTAACTTGTATGCTTTCATAACCATAGCTTTAATCTAGTAGATAATTATACAAACAGGAACTTAATCTCTATATTTATACATTCATAAGCTATATCTAGCAAGAAACTATACAAACAAGGACCTAACCTGGCCCCCATAGGCCTGGAAGGTACAATCAACATAGAGATAACCTACCTGGGCCCCCATAGGCCCCGAAAAGCGCCAATCAGTCTATATACCCCTATTGGTACCCCTAAGGCCTTATAGGTAACTACAACTAGGTCTCAGGCACACCAGGCCCTAATGAGGGTCGGTAATGCTATCTTTGCATAAAAGGAGTTCATAGGAGACTCCAGAGTGGCCCCGAAGGCTTCACTTTAGTCCTTGCAGATAATTAATAGCTTTTTAAGAAATACAGTAGCTCCACAAGCAATTCAAGTTCATAGCTCTGAAACCAGTCTATAGTTCTGTAAATGATAGCAGCATCATAGCTTCGTAAGCAATCTATAGCTCCGTAAGTGTAAGCATTATCGTAGCTCTGTAAGTTGTTTATAACTCCACAAGCAGTTCGTACAACTAGCAACCTCTTATCTATTCATGGCGAGAGGCAGTACGAAATACAATTGACCCCAACCAGGGTCCCTACGCTATGATCTCAAATCTAATCACTTTAAAGGAGTACTTAGCCCTATAGGCCTAATGCAATCGCTATTCGCCTCCCTAAAATAGTCTATGTAGCTGCCAACAGGCACACCCCATGTGCCTATACCTGAATAGGGTGTCCTGGAAGAGATTAGACCCTCAGTCGCCTTCGACAAACAAGGACGAGATCTAGGGTGACCTAAGATATACTCTGAAGGTCATGCTAGGACAATAGCAGCTGATCACGAACAGCAAGGTTATAGTCGACCGTCAATATGGTTTCTTTGCTTAGAATGATTGTAGGGATGCTACCAACTGGACATGCTCTTGAGCAGTCAGCCTTAACTTCCTACAGGTAGCTTATGATAATTCTTAGCCTGAAGGTAATACTGTGATACTGTGATTCTAATCCCTTAGTCATCAACTTGGGTTGTATAGATTACATACGGCTCCTCTGAGCGATTCATAGCCTCATAGGCAGGTATATCTGGATTTAGCCCTCCATGGAGACATGTACATGGGCGTCTACAAGAGTAGACTAGGGTGTTGGCCCCACATCTAACCAATAACAAGGTTCCCCTCTTAGGGTATCAGCTAGTTTATCAAACTTCTAATAAGTGGGATGGTTTATTGAGTGACCTATACGACAAGCACTATGTCGGCTGAAGCAAACAGTCACTGATAGTAGCCAATCGTATGGAAGGCTATCACTCAGTTCATCAGGAAACACTAGTGCTATCAACTCCAAGGTAAGACCACCCTATCAAGATTCTAGCCCTGGAGGCGTCAAAGTGCACCAACGGCCTGTGGCGAGCTTTATTGTCAATATGGGTGTCCAAAAGAAGGTTATATCACCCAGTTGAGCCCTATGCTGTCCAACCCTAGAAAGTTATGCCTAACTGCTAACTATAAGCTTCTAAGGCCTTGGTACGACAACAAGAGATTCGAATCCCTCTAGAGAGTAAATAAATAAATAGGGAAATCCTTATGACACTCCTAGCATTTATCACGTTAAATGTACACTTTCCCGACAAGGGATATGTTCGGTGTTGTGGTAACTACACGCAAGTGCACGTGGTCGAACAAGTAGTAAAGTGGCTTAATTAAAGCCAAGTATCCATACCACAGGGACTGAACTATGGTACTAATTAACTTAAGCGTCAGTGAACTAGATCTTTAAGAATGCAGACAACCAAATAAACAATATTTTGAGAGTTAAGTTTACTAAGTAATAAGAATCTAAGGCAAAATTATAATTTTAGTCTGAACAATAGTAATGAGCAAGTTGAGGTTAAAACGAACATGCAGGGAATTAATTTATCAATATAATTCAGTTAATCTTTCCTTCGGTTGCTAGTCAAGAATTATTGCCTATAGATTGGATCTTTCGATTCCTATCAAATTTAAGAATCATGAACCTTAATATACATTTCTATGATAAAAGAATTTCATGCTCTAGCCATACATACTCGATTCCTTAATTTACTAATAAGACTTTCAGATATATTTCTATTCTGAATGTAAATCTTTCCTCAATTTTTACAGCTAAGAAAAGATAATATCCTACCAATTCACATCTTTCTAATTTCTTTCCTTTTCAAAATCAAAATTGTATTTCTAGATATACATTAACATTGGCCAAACATTAATGCAGTAAAAACAAGAATTGATAGAACAACCATT
>JACEIK010009163.1:3418-17342 GCA_018107945.1 Datura stramonium
CCAGAAATTCTACATGTTTATTACGACTCACAGGTACAACTCGTACCACGAAGGTACGATCTGTACCTTGAGTCATTTGATGGTGCCCTGACCTTATTATTTCTCTGGATTTTTCCACGATTCATGGTACAATCCGTAGGTCGATTTCACGAGTCGTAGGAGGGACTTTCTTATGCAACTTTGTTCAATTCTGTGGTACGGGTGCTCAGTTACGACTCATAGTGACAAACTACGATCCGTACTGTGCTGCATACCACTTTCAAGCCTTGGTCGAATTTCTTTTAGAGTTTGCAAGGGTTCTTTTTTCACATTTTTGGGTACTCGGATTTCCCCCGGGTCTAGGCATATCATGAAATCAATATAACCCATGTTCAATCCTACCCTTTTGAATTAATACCCGTAACTCAGTGTGACTAGTTCATGCCCTAATTTTATCAACATTAAAGAGTATTCCCCAGTCATAAACAACTTCCTAACACCCTGATCATTGTCTTTCCATTCAAAGGTTTTTCAAGCATAACTCATGACTCACAGGGGTTTTGGCACCATCACTTTCGTCCTATGGTTGTTATCAACATTCAAAGAAATATACTTACTTGTTAGATGCTTATTCAACTGGTAATCAATGTGTAGGGTTTAGAGGAACTTGGTTTGAGCAAGAAAATTTGCTCGATTCTTTTGTGGTATGAGTTACGAGGAGAGGTGTAGTTTGTGAGTCATGGGTTGTTCTCGTGGGAGAGGAGTTGGTTTAGGTATGAGGTTTAAATAGGTGAAGGGGGCAGATTTAAAAATCTAGGCCGAGTTGGGTTAAGTTGTTTATTTTATCCGTCACGACTCGTACCACGAGTCATAGGAAGTCCCTACGACTCGCCCCTTGGACTCGTAAGTTAGCATTTTAAAGACTTACTCGGGGACCTACGAGTGCATCCTATGACTTGTACAACTGAGGTACGATCCGTATGATGACTCGTAGGTTAAATCTTGGAATTATTTCTCTAATCCTCACCACAACTGTTGCTACGGCTCGTAGGATACCATCACGAGTCGTACTGAGAGCTATAGCAGCTGATGTTTTAGCCTCCTGTTTTTAGTTTCCCTACACACTGAGCACACAATAGTTCAATAACTTAGATTTCCTCCCAAGAAGTGCTTGATTTAACGTCGCGACATGACGCAGGTGGCCTAGTTACTCAGACTTCACCAAACCACCACTTGGGTTGCCTCCCAAGAACCGCCTGATTTAACATCGTGGCACGATGCAAGTCTCTTGACTACTCAGAATTCTTCAAGTGATTCATACTTATCCTTTAGTTATGAGATTACACTATATTCCTTGGGTTGCTTCATTGTCCAGCAGATGTTGAAAGTGACCTCTTCTTTGTTTAATCTGAACTTCAACAAGCCAGCCTCCACATCTACTAGAGCCCTCCTGGTTGCAAGAAATGGTTGCCCTAAAATGATGAGAACCTCATAATAAACCTCGCAAACCAAAATCACGAAGTCTGTTGGGAATATAAATTTGTCTACCTTGACAATCACGTCGAATAGGATTCTCACTAGCTTTTTAACAGTTTTGTCGGCCATCAGTAGCTGCATGTTGGTCAGTGTGGGGGCTCCCAATCCCAATTTCTTGAAATAGTCAAGCATGGGCTAATTCATAGATCTTTAGGCTTTGATTACCAAGGAATAGAGACTTTACAAATAAATCCGACTGCCAAGGGAATCAAATTAATGCTAGCTCCTAGATTGCAGGGTGCCCTTGCGAACTCGACATTGCCAATCGTGCATGGTATAGTGAAAGCACTTGGGTCTTCCTTCTTCTAAGCTAGGACCCTTGTAGCTATGGAACTACAATGATGTACATTTTCAACAAGCTCATAGCTCATCGATCTCTTCTTAGTCACCAAGTACTTCATAAACTTTGCATATCCTAGCATTTGTTCTAATGCCTCGATCGATGGTATGTTCACAAATAGTTGTTTAAGAATTGAAAGGAATTTTTGGAACTTACCATTCTCTGCCTTTTTCTTCATCCTTTGATGGAATTATGGCGGTAGTCATGGGATAGCTTTATGCACTTGGGTTTCCCCTTGATCAATGTAAAGTCCCTTCTCACCTCTCGGGGCCTCGTGCAACTCACCATTCTCCATCTCAGGACTCATATCATCTTCCTCAATTATGCTCTCTTTCTTCCACTCAACTTCAACTAGAAAAGGGGGGTCAACTATGGTATTACCACTCCTAGTCATCACTACCATGCAGTGGCCATCGTTCTTTGGGTTTTGGACAGTATTGCTAGGTAGTGTACCATTTTGTATAGGGTTCATTGATGCTGACAGTTTCCCAAGTTGATATTCGATCTGCTTGATGGATGTAGCATGAGATTCCACTTTCTGACCCATACTTGATAAGTCACTTCGGATCTCCTTTAGCTGCTCATCAGTGGACCTCACCTTCTTCAACATCTCAGTCATTATGCTCTCCAACTTTGATTTCCCAGCCTCCCCTTCTCGTGCACTGGGAGGCACATAAACTCCAGCCCGGTCATTGCAGTATCCATCATTTCTTCTCCATTCTCCTTCGCGCTCACTGCCTTGGCTCTTGTCTCTGAACCCATTTCTGTTGTAGTTGTCTCTATACTGGTTCTAACCTTGATTTCTAGAACCTTGGCGCCAATAGTCTTGTCCAGACACTTGGGCGTTGGCTCGGGAACCCGCCACTTGGCTATCTAGGAAGTTTGCCTCTTCCTCAGAATCAGAGTGATCATCTTCTTGCTCCATTCCTTGAGTTCCTACTACATTTACCTTTTTGGCTCCAGCTCCCATAATATTCTTTGTCAACAAGTCCAATGATGTGCGCATATAAGCCAACTCCTGGTCGTGTTCTTCTTTTTTCCTTCATTGGTCCGCAGCCAAACCAACAGCATATGTGCCGACCACTGCATCAGCCTCCCTCGTATGTCAGGCCCCGTTCGTCTTAGTTACCTTGTCAACAATAGTGGCAGCTTGCTCCCAGGTGTGACTCATCAATGCTCCTCCTACCACCATGTCCACTACAGCTTTGGTGCTATTATTTAAAGACATGTAAAATATTTCCAACAAACTGTCATCTGGGATTTTATGGTTCGAGAACTTTGTCAACTTTTTTTTGAATCTCAACCAAGTTTCATGAAGTGCCTCTGTCTTAATTTGTCAAAAATTGTAGATCTCATCTTTTAGCTGCAATATTCTGGATGGGGGGAAGAATCTCTCCAAACATTCCTGTTTGAGCTCCCTCCAGTTGGTTATGGAGTTGTTTGGAAACTCCGATAACCATAAAGTGGCTTCCCCTGATAGAGAAAAAGGGAAGAGTCTGAACCGTATGGCATCCTGGCTTAATCCAAGCAACCTGTATGCCTTGCATATTCCTACGAAGTTCATCAAGTGCAGGTTGGCGTCATCCGTTGTGTGACCACTAAACACCCCTTTCATGTTTAACAATTGAATCATGGTGCTCGTAATGTCGAATTTGGCCCGAGCGACCAGTGGTGGTGGCTCCATTCGACCCAGCTTCATCAATATCTGGGTCCTCATCATCGAAGAACTGAGGGGAAAATCTATGAGCTCTGTTGCCCCTCCCATATCGACCAGCATTTACAACCTCTTCTCTACCATCATCCGCATCCTGTAGTGTAAATTGCCGAGCTAGTTCGGCTTGCCTAGCTTCTTCAGCTATGTGGGCTTCTCTTTGATCTTGGTTCTCCATTCTGTACAGTGCTCGTTCAATTTCTGGTTTTAATGGAACAAGGGGATCTCTGCTACTCCGAGTGCTTGGAATTCACTGGAGAACAGCATGTGGATATTAAAAACACGAAGATAAATATAATTAAGGAAATAACTATCAAAAAGTTAAATACTAGCTAATAACCTAGTCTTAGCCGTATTCCCCGGTGACGGTACCACTTTTTGATAATGCTCAAACCCTACCTCCTACCGAAGTATGAAGCGGACGTTGTCAATAAAGAATCCAACTAGAGGTTGGGGTCGATCCCACAGGCAATATGGAAGAGATAGATTACAGCCGGTAAATGAACTTGTGAGGTATGTACTTCTAAATTGGAGGATTCTAAAGAAAAGCAATAATAAAAAAATTATCAAAATTTTGATTTTGAATCAATATTAAAGGATAACTAGGGTTTGTGTTCCCCATGGATTCATAACTGCTTTAGGTATATACTCGTGATTATCATCAATACTTACTTATAGAACTGATAACAAAGGTTCATTCAAACGACCGACCATTCCCTATTGAATGACTATATTCAATCACTCGATCAAGTCTTATGAGCAGTTTCAAACTATCCATTATCACTAAGTTTCAATTTTAACTATCCTGCGACCATAGCTCAAGTTAATACAATGACCATCAAGATCAAGGCTCCGTTGTAATTCTCTTTTCCTAATCTCTACCTCTTAGACCTAAAAAAGTAAAAAATTCGGGCAAGTCCTAATGTTGCGCACCGTTAAGAAACGTTTAAGCATGAAGACAATACAATATAAGCATATAGTATTGGTTTAGAATCACTTTGTGCAACCCTAGCATGTTAATCCATCATGGTTCCCACAACCCTAGCTATGGAGGTTTTAGCCTCTAATTGTTGTAAGGTTGTGATTTGCATTCATGATTAAGAACATAAATCAATACTCACAATTATGAATGAGTAAGATACTTCTTTTAATAAATTGGAAAAATCTTCAAGAACAAGAAGAATTCAAGAAAAGGTTGATCACAAGTCAAATCAACTCAATTCTCTCCTTTCCCAATGTTTTCTAACTATTCTCTCACATTCACACACACATGTTCTGAAAAATAAAACATAAAATGTATTTATACAGACATAAAAATTCTTTTCCTAGGCTAACAGGGTGAATTTTCATATCTGGTTCTGCCAGTGCCACGACCCATCCTATGATCCGTACCATGATCCTACGAACCATACCTTCCTCTTATACATTGTTGACTGGATGAATTTTGGCTAAGTGTTGGATCCTAGTATGACTCGTGCCTGCGTCCTATGAGTCATACTGTACTCCTGTGGCTCAACTCTGAGACTTTGAAATACGTCTAAAGCCCATCACGAATGTTACAGTATGACTCGTACCTTCGTTCCACGATTCGTACTGTCTATCCGTAGCAGGAGTCAACTTCTTGTGCAAATCTTCTGAATCTTTTCAAGAATTCTTCACCATGACTCGTACAAGCTTTGTACAACTCGTAATGATACTCGTAAAATGCATCTCTTCATCCTTAGCCTCTGCAACTTCTCACAACCAGTGGTACGACTAGTAAGACCTTCCTACGTCCCGTACTGTGAACTGTGAGTTGAGCCTATTTTATACACTTCCAGGCTAACTTTTGCACATTTTAGCTCCAACACCACTTTATCCTGTAACCAAATAAAAAGTGTCTTATATTCACATAAATATACCTAAGTCCATGCTATTTTCTCAGTTTTGAGCGTCGAAAGTGCTATAGATCCATAGCACATCAGGCAAAACGTACATGGGTGTCTGCAATAGTAGCTTGGGGTGTTGGCCCATAATCCACTAACAAGGTTTCCCCTTAGGGTATCAACTAGTCTATCAGACTTTAACAACTGGGATGTTCCTGAGCGACCTATACGACAAGCATTAAGTCGGTTGAAGTTAACAGTCACTGACAGTAGCCAATCATATGGAAAGTTATCTCTCAATTCATTAGGAAACACTGGTGCCATCAACTCAAAGGTAAGACCACCCTATCGAGATTCTTGCCCTAGAAGCGTCAAGGTGCACCAACGGCCCATGGCGAGCTTTACTGTCTATATAAGCTTCAAACAGAAGGTTATATCGCTCAGCTACGCCCTATGTTGTCCAACCCTACCAAATTAGGCCCAACAACTAAATACAAGCTTCTAAGGCCTTGGTATGATAGAAAGACATCAAAATCCCTCTAAACTATAAACAAATGAATAGGGAAATCTCTATGACACTCCTAGCATTTGTCACACTGTGTATACTTTTTCCCCAATGGGGAATACTATGATACAACCTCAATTCATCTTATAGCAGCTAACCACAACATATATAATCATTATCTACTAGTAGAAGCTAAATCACAACATACATACTTGCAACTTACCTACAAAAGTATAGGTCATACCAACTATACGACGGGAATAACTTGCCGAAGAGGTTATCCTTAACATACCTCAATTGCCATTTTCTGCTCGCTTAATCTTGTTCCAACCTAGAACTAGTAGTTCCTTCAGCTCATAGCCCTTATGTTGATGTAATAAATATGTTCTTAATCCATGAAAACAGCTAACAAAATCAAACAATACCCACAATGACCACAATTCATAATCTTCCCAAATTCAGTAAAAACTCATGAATTTATGAGAATTCAAAAGGTAGAAATACTTACATATCACTTGTAGACGATTAGAACTTGATTAGAAGTGATTTATACAACTTCTACTCGGCGAGACTCCATCGAGCTGGGCCAACTTCAAATAAATAACTTCGTAGATACATCCTTCGTAGACCTAGAAATCATTACTTGAGAAGAATTTGCAATCAAACGACTTTTAGCAGTGTAATTTAGCTTCAATTCAGTGAAAACTTCATGAAATAGTCGCCCATGTCTACAGCTCTCTTGATGAAATGTTTTAAAATGAAATAATATTTCACTCAACATATATAAATATTGAGACAATGACAGGGGTGTGGGGCGGTGCCCATTGCGCCAACCCACGGGCGCGACATGCCGGCCATAACATAGGTGGGCTGCGACGCAGCGCCTGGTGCACCCTGCCTCTGGTGTAATACCTCGAAAGTGCCTAAGAGTAGACTCAAAAATTTAAATGAGAAGCAGTAGGAAAATCTAATATTTTACTCAGAACGAATCATGGTATGAGTCACTGGAGGGTCTAACGACCCGTGGAAGCCACCCGTGGTCAGATCCTGCAGGAGGAGACTAAGAGGTAACAGGTCCATGGTACGACCCGTAGGATGATATAAAAAGTCATAGGTTGGAGTCATTGTTTGTCACTGGAATACCATGGTTGGATGGTATGAGTCGTAGTACGACTCTTTGTGAGGAACAACGAGTCGTGGTAAGTGCCCATGGGAAGGAGCAGGAAATTCTCCTAGTCGAGGTAACGAATGGAACCCCTGACTCGTTGGATGAAGGTATGAGTCATGGTGTGACTCATGGGAAGTTCAGATGCAGGTTTCATCATAGGCAGTAACGGGTGGATACCATGAGTCGTGGTATCGATCGTGGTCACTGATAGTGCAAAATTTTCAGACTTTTCATTAAGAGTATTTTCATAATTCCTAAGCTCTAAGGTCCTAAACTACATCAATTTAAGCTCAGTTAGAAGAGTTTTAAGAGTTTTAAACCTATACTAAGTCTTACCATTCCATGCATGCAAGTTTAAAGTTCTTCCTTGGAGATCAAGCTTGAGGAATTCCTTAATTTTTCTTCAATTTCCTTCGGGCTTTCAAGAAGGGGTGTAAATCAGATTTACTCAGTATGTAAGGCTATGAATGAGAGTTCATTTCACTCTCATGCTCAAAATTCTTCTCAATTTCATGGATTTCAGTTCTAGATTCAAGTTCATGATCAATGGAGTTTATTTCAAATTTTGTGAAATTCTTTATGATCTATATATGGGTCAATTCCCTTCATGTTCAAATCATGTTTTAAGATCTATGGGCAGATTTTATATCTATTTTGATTATTAATTTATAGTTTTAGAATTTTAATTAAATTATGCTTAATTATGTAAGTTTCATGAAAAGTCAAGTTATGATTCCATTATGATCTTGATCTTCTTAAGCCCTAAATTATAATTTATGATTATTGATATGATTTTTATCGAGTACTCATCATGGATTTATGAATATCATGTATATGTATTTTCACAAGTATGCATGCTCTTCATGATTTATGAATTGATGACTATTGGTCGACTCACGGGCCCTTACTCATGGCTAATGATGTATTTCAAGTATGATCAAGTATGTTATGATTTAATTGGCCATGAACTTCATGAATGATTCATGATTATGATATGAGCCTCATATGCATATCTTTGGGAGCAGTATCTAGCACCAAGTAGATCCACCATTTAGGTAAATCCCGTGGTATCAGAACTACATGCCGTCATAGGTATATTCATATATTATCGGATCCTTGTGATATCATTATAATGCACGTCCCTTGCTTGGAAATTTTGGGACAGTCCTAACCACTTGGGCAAAATAGTGGGACATCATGTAAGCTTTATCATGATGGTGTCGATTAAGACGAGTTCTCCCATTGTACCTCATGATTTATGCATGGTTATGTTTATGTTATTTTGATTCAAGTTATGTTTTATAATGTTTCTCTTATGACTATGATTATGATTGGATTATGAATGATTTGAAAACCTTGAGCCTTATATTTACATTATGATATTTACTCCATGTTCATGTTGTCCTATCTTATGAAATCCTATTTATTTTAAATGTCCATTTTTACTTACCTTGCATACTCAGTACATTTCAAGTATTAACTGCATAACTATGTTGTATTGTTTCATGATACAGGTCAGAGGGATCAGTCTCAACCGCATCACTAGTCTTGCTTTCTCCTCAGGCATGTCTAGCCAGGATTGGTGAGTCCTCATCCTTCGAGGACATTTAGTTATCTATTGTTAAGTTCTTTAAGTTACAGACTTTGTCGAGCTAGTTGGGGATGTTGTCCCATCTGCTCAATTATTTTATAGGCTTTTCATATATTATGTAGAAATCAGCACTTCATTGTTGACTCTGTTTTAGATTGATATGTATACAGACTTCCGCTTAAGCATGTTTTATTTTATCATTTTCCACTTATTGTATTCTCTTAGCTTCTATATTCATGTCATGGGTCGACTTGGAGTCTCTCAGAGTTTCTTGTCCCGTGTCTCTATCCGGGTCTATGTTTAGGTCGTAACATCTGGCCTCGATGTTGCGCCTCAGCGCACGCGCAAGTGTACGCGGTCGTACAAGTAATACAGTGGCCCTTTTTAAGAGTCGAATGTCGAACCCACAGGGACTGAACTATTTCAATGAATTATCAAGTTTAAGTGTTAAAATTAACTTCACAAGTGTTGATATAGAAAATTTCGGCAAATTCTAATTAAGTCTAGGAGTAACCACAAAATACTCGGGAAACGATATAAGAAGCAACTAGAGTTAAGCCTTACTAATCATGCAATGCTACAATTCATGATGGTTCGAGTATGAAAACTTCAGTTGTTGTCTCACATAATTAAATTGCTATGTTCAAGGTCTTTCGAGCCTCTAAACACGACAAACTAGTCTCACATCTACATCGTTGAGCGGGAATGTGACATCCTAATTTGTGAGCAATTTAAATACATGGATCAGGTTTACAGCGTTTGCACCCTTGGTTATGGACTTTTGTACCTCTAATCATTTATCCAGAATTAGCTTCAAAACTACTTCTATGAGTGGTGATGTGATAATTCTAAGCCGGTGTCTAGCTCATCCCGTTTTAGTAACTAAGCAAGGCAAATTAGGTATAATTTCTATCCTAATCGCGAATCCTATCGTAAAGATAAGAACTTGCTCCCTACATTCTCTTATTCTAGCCTAGGGTTACTCTTTCGAGCTTTTACCTAAGCTTCACAGGTTTGTTTTCATGGTGATCAAGCATAAAAATATTAATAATAAAGAACGTAAGACAAAACAACAACTAAAGCTCAAACCAATGAAGAATTCATGAAAGTACAATCATATTATGTAGCCTCAACCCTAGAGGAAAGGTTTTAGCCACTCATGTTCGTACAAATACTCAAAAACATGATTAGAGTAACATACTTACAAGAATGGTTAAAAGAGAATGCAAAATAATGAATCCTAGGTAGAGTTCTTCACTTCTCCCTTCGCTCTTTTACGGTTTACCAAAAATATTTCGTGATCAATGATTTTTGGAGCTAAGGTTTCAATTTATAGTAAGTGAAAATTTGCACCTTTTGGCGTGCATGGACTACCTCCGTGTCACGGAGCTGGTTGCCTCAATTTTTCTTCGTGCCACGGAGCAAACGCGCAAGCCCACTGGAATGTGTCCCTCGGCAGGTCCTCACGCTGGACTAGTGCGCGTCACCCAGCGTGGCACAACGCTGGTCGCGCTGATGGACGGGCGTGGCACGGCTTTGTCGCGCAGGCCTCTTGCCATGACATGTCCTCGCACGCACATGGCATTAGCGTGGCACAGTGTTGGGCCCTTCATACACACAGCGTGGCAAGCTGCCTGGAGCGACTGCCATCTTGCAATCTTTTGCAATCCAAGCCTAATTTCATTTCTTTGCTTCAACCATCATTGTTTCAGTCCTTCATATGCATTTTACACCTATAAAACAAGGACTAATCATGTTGGTTAGTGCATACCCAAAAATATTCAAAGTCACATGAGAATATAATTAATTTAATTGACAAACATGACTTAATTAAGTTATAAAATAGCACTTGGGCACGTAATTATGCCCAAGATCACCCGACCTTTCGCTCGCTCGACTATGCGCTCGCGCACTCCCCTTTTGGGCTTTTTACTACACGTGTCGTGCTCTCGACACTCTCACAAGCGCACGCACACGTCTGCTAATCAATGACAACTTACGGGGTGTAACACCATGGTACTACTACTAGTCTTCTTTCTTCAAGAATTTTAAAGATCTACAGTTCTGCTTCTTTTTTTTAATCTTCTACAATCTCAATCTCAGATGAGAAATCACCCACTATGGACTGGGAAATAAGGTACAAGATTGCAGTTGGGACTGCAAAGNCTATCCGAGAGAAACCCAGCAGGGATGTGGGGATCGACTCTACTCCTACGTATAATCATGTCCTATTCTAAGGTTCAGCTGCCTCTCATCTCTACTTAATTCTCTACAATATACTATCAGACACACATTACCACAAAGTTTCTCAGAAAAAACAGAGGAGAGGAAATGAGATACGTTCGTACAAGTAGCCTAAAGAGGCTCTTCTCTTTCAAAAGGCAGAGTTTTGATGGAGAATTTCCAAAAGGTTGTGGTTTCAATGGAGAAGAAGAAAATAATACAAGTAGCACTGCTGATGCTACTTCTCATAGACCCACATGGAAATGCTTCTCTTATCAAGAAATTTTTCATGCCACCAATGGTTTCCTTTCAGGTTATCTTCTTATTTATATAAATTTATTGTCATGCCACCAATGGTTTGTTGTAATAATTAATGAATACAATTTAACCTCATATGATCGACATTTCTAGCATCTGTTTGAATTCTAATTAATAATAATAATTGAATGTTCAGAAAATATGGTGGGGAGAGGAGGGTATGCAGAGGTGTACAGAGGAGTATTAGAAGATGGAGAAGAAATAGCCGTAAAAATGCTAACAAAAGCCACCGATGATGAGAGAAAGGAGAAGGAGTTCTTGACAGAAATTGGGACACTTGCTCACGTTTGCCATCCCAATGTGACGTCATTGCTCGGTTGTTGTATTGAAAATGGGCTTTACCTCATTTTTCAGTTTTCCTCCAAAGGCTCTGTTGCTTCAATTCTCCATAGTAATAGTACTAGTCCTCTTTCTTCAAGAATTTTAAAGATCTACAGTTTTGCTTCTTTTTTTTAATCTTCTACAATCTCAATCTCAGATGAGAAATCACCCACTATGGACTGGGAAATAAGGTACAAGATTGCAGTTGGGACTGCAAAGGGTTTATATTACCTGCATAAGTCTTGTCCTAGAAGAATTATTCACAGGGATATCAAGGCTTCAAACATTTTATTGAGTGAGGAATATGAGCCACAGGTATCTTTGAGATATTATTTTAAATTTCAATGGCCACTAATTACTGCTGGTGATAATGTTAGAGCAATATTTTCATGGGGATGTTGCACTGTATGCCTAAGTTGTTGCACCAAGCTAAGTCTAACAGAAGAGGAATATACTTAGTACCTATTGGTTCATTAATTAATCATCCGTTGGTTGAGTGACAGATATCAGATTTTGGACTAGCAAAATGGCTTCCGTCACAATGGACCCATCATTCTATTGTTCCAATTGAAGGGACTTTTGGGTAATGAAGTCCTTCCTTATGCGTAATTCCTATGTCATTTGCCAAAAATGAAACAAATGATCATTTAACAAAATGTCTAATCTTGTAATATGGTATTTCTCCAGGCACTTAGCACCAGAATATTTCATGCATGGAGTAGTTGATGAAAAGACAGATGTTTTCGCATTTGGGGTGCTCTGCTTGGAGCTCATTTCTGGAAAAAAGCCGGTTGACAATTCCCATCAAAGCTTACATAGTTGGGTAATCAATAAATACTGTATTTTCTTGAATATTTTCATTAGTCATTGGACTCTGACCCATAGCAGCATTTTATTTACATTTCGACTTATTTTATATTTTCTTAAATTTTCTGTAATTCTTATATAACTTATCTCTTTTTAGTATTTGTTTTTATTATGTTAATTTGTAAAATATTAAAAATTTAAGATTTATGGGGCTTAGGCTCAACACTTCACCCCATGTCAGATAAAATGTCTTATCTCGTGCTTGTGCCATTTGAAACTTTGCTTACATCATGTTTGATTTAATTTACAGGCAAAACCTCTTTTGAACAGAGGAGTTATAGAAGAAGTGGTAGATCCTAGGCTACAAGGGACATTTGATTCTACACAGCTTTATAAACTTGCCTTCGCTGCTTCTCTTTGCATTCGTGCTTCTTCTACATGCCGCCCTACCATGAGTGAGGTTAATGAACTATCTATACTTCTTTTTTCTTTTATTTTTATGGAGTTAAGAGTAAAAGTTTGGGTCAGGTAACTCATGAGATAATACATCACATGATTATAAATATTCATTTCCCAATAAAAATTTTAAAAAAAAACTTTAAAAACATTTATATTCACCAAAAATGTTGAAATGCACTTGAAGATACAACTTACTTGGTCTAATTTATTACGATAATGAGTAATTTCCAATTATTATTACTTCATAGGATTCCCTTAATAATGTTGGAATACCCTTCCAACTTGCATAAAGTAAAATATTTGGTAGTATTATTTTCTATATATTTGTCTTGTTCTCCTAGATTAGCCAACTGAATCAATTCCAACTTGTCTCAATCTTCTTACAGCATATACAATAATTATTTCAAGAATGCATTATCGCCTTGTCTATATATCTACCCACTTTTTCAATGTTTTCTCTATAAATTAAAGGAATTCTTCTGACAGATGGATTGAACATCATTTTAATTTCTTTAATTTTATGAGTGTAGGCTAAGCATTCTTTAAACACAGCAAACTTTTCTCACCTGCTTAATCAGGCTTTCCTGACAAGGACAACCTTAAACGAAAGTTCAATTCTTTTGCTATTTTTATGTTAATGTTCAAACTTTAAAAATTTTCCGACATTTTAAAAGGAAAAAAGATTTATTTTTCACTTTTAATGGTAAAAAGCTTTTAACTCATAATATCTTCAACATTATTCTAAATTTATAAAATACAACTATGAAGGGGTGCAATGAGATGATTAAAATTCCTTTCCTTCCAACCATGGGTGAAAATGAAAGACCTTTCTGTATGAAAGTGCTTTTATCCTTTAGTGGATCTATACGGCCAAGTTTAGCCTAATCAGTGATCTTTAGATATGGAATAATTAAACGGAAAAAGAAAAAGTATTTTTTAAACATGGTAGATGATATTCACTTCATTATAAGAATTATTTCATAAACTTTGATCAGTACATCATGCATGTAAGAGAAACTTTCAAAGTTGATTTCGCCGAATGCGTATTAAATTACCTTTTTATCTCAATTATGTGAAATTTGTTTTTTTAAGAGTTAATAT
>JACEIK010009163.1:33675-51289 GCA_018107945.1 Datura stramonium
TCTTTTCAAAGCCCAAAAGAGACAAGAGTGAAGTTTCTTACCTGGGATATCTTTTCACCATTGGATAGAGCTCTTAATTCTGCGAATTTTGAAAAAAAAAGAGAGGTGAAACAGAGGAGAAATGAGCTTTTTATCTCAAAATCACTTCATATAGGCAAGCTGGGCGGTGTCCGCGTGCGGCGCCTGTGCGACGTGCCCGCGCGCGCGCGTGCGCTTGCTGCCTGCCTGTCTCGGCGCCCGTGCACATGGGCGCTTTTCTAGCCGACGGTGCTGTCTTCAAATGAGCATAACTTTTTACTCCGAACTCCGATTGACGAGCGGTTCTTTTCACTATAAATTATACTCAAATATCTTTCATTTGATAGGCCATAGGACCTCTGAATCATTATATATTTGGAGATATGTCCATTTAAAGTTGACCATAATTTAAAAACTTCACATACTCTTCGCTTTTCCCTTTCCACATGTTTCCCTCCTCACCTACGGACAACATACAACCCATAATTCCCTTAATATGACATATAACCATCAAATAATAATAATAAAATTCCAGGGTGTAACACTCTTAAAGGCCAATACTTTAATTTATTTCTCACAAGTTAAAATTAATATTAAGAAGCACATCTTATTATCAGGCGAAGTTTTACTGTAAAAAAACAAGGGCCAAAATCGACGGACATCGTCTAATTTTTAGTCAAAACTGACGGCTAACTTGACGGACAAAGGTTCCTCAAAATTTGGTTCGTCGGAATTGAAAAATCGACGGACAACATCGGTTAATACTGAGGGACATCCTTCGGTTACCTAAAATTTAATTTGGTGGGTTTTTTAAATGCCACCTAATGAGAAAAAAAAAGAAGCTACTGACAGACACCCTCGGTTTTAGTTAATTAATTAATTTTTTTATTAAAAATTAAAAATATTTTGATGTTGTCCGTCAGTATGTTCTTCATAGCTAAGAACAAACCGACGGACAATATCGATTGTCCGTCGGGTTTTTGGATTTCTACAGCTGGCATTTTTGCAGAAAACCAACGGCCTTACCTACATTGTCCGTCAATTTTCTGCAATAAAATCAGTAGAATAAACCTACAATTTGTGCATTATTCACCTACCAAATTAAAATTCAATTCAATAACAGCTATAATCCAGCATTAATTGATGCCAAATCAATTTCAAATCAACAACAACATCAATAACATATCAATTATCGATTTAAAACATAAAAAATAATACTAAATATCCACCAAAATTATCTACTAAGTCAACAAAGTTTAAAAACTTCAATATGTATATACAAAGTTTGTTAAATAATCCTAACAACTAAGGTGTCTCTTCGATATATTCATCACATGTTGAACCCTCATCTTCAACTGAGGTAGGAAGAGAATGGGCACGTCATCTATGCACTCCACTAGCAAATAGGCTATTTACTTGTTCCTTGAGAGACTCGACGGTATGACACATAATCTTACTCTCTGTAATGCGTCTTGCCTCGGCATCTTCCAAGACACATGTAAGTTGTTTAATCTTCTGCAACATAGCAACGATCTGAACACCATCAACCGCCTCGACTAGCTAGAAGATCCAATACCTTCCAGTCTGGACTGAATCCATCGAACTAGGTTCCTAGATTCTAGACCGTGGACTCTCTCCTTTTGTCTTTTTCCGTCCACTTTTTAATTCAAATCTGGATAGCGACATTCGATGGAGGCTAGATGGGCCCCTCTTAGGCTTCCTGAGTTTGGTTGTACTCAGATTAGATTCATTGGTAATCTATCTACATAATTAAAAACAAAAGTGAGTATAATATGGTTGTTCAGGTTTCTAACAACCCGTCCGATCGTTATGGCACCCTGACGACCTAATCGTGGGTAAATTTAAAATTTTTGCGAGTCTAGGTTATGTCCCCGAACTTAAAGGATTATATGATGGACCATTTTGAATGGGATAAATTAAAATCAGGTGGGCCCAGCGTAGGGCCACCATGGTGGACTGGTTCTGCTATAACATGATAGCTGCAGCGGAAGACCCCTCGCTACAGCGGGCAATGCGAACTAGAATCACGCAATTCTATCCAGGTTAGGAATTGAAAACCTATTCATAAGGTTTGGTGAATAAAAATGCCTAGAAACAATAGTTAGGATTTCTAACAAAGAGAGAGAAATAAGGAGGCTATAGAAGGCAAGACTTTATCCATAAGAACTCGAAATTCGATGCGGGCACACAACTGGGAACTTCTCGATGACAACTTGGTGCCCAAGTAGGCTATGACTTACCTATGTGTTAGACTTTGATTAACAAATCATATATATATGTATGATTGATGTGCCATTAATAATAAAAAGGAAGTTATCATGTTAATCACCACTAGTCAAACTATAGCCCATAGGTAAATATGAGATGGAAGTTGTTACATCCCGTAAAAACGTTAATATTTAGTAGTCGTACGTGTGAATTTGTGATAAATAAAGAGAGTACGATGCGTATAGAGAAGTCTAGGAAGTCGGGTCGAGTGAGGCCAGGCCGCGAAGGGCCAGCGCAACGCGCCAGCCGGCAGGACACCGGCCAGCGCAGTGCGCCAGCAGCCTTGGCGCCTTAAGGGGCACAGCGCGACACTAGGGCTGGCGCGAAGATCCTACCTAGTGCACTGCCCTCCTATATAAATCCCTCATTTATCATTTTAAGTTCATTTTACAAATCAACACATGGCCAAATAGGGAAAAGTGCGAGGAAAACAATAAATTTTTGTTCGTTTATGCTATGAAACGCCGCTCGAATTTAAATTAACTTTGAGTATTGAAGTTTAAGGCCATAGGGAGCATTACTATATAGTTATTTTCATAAAATTCTCCCGGTGAATCGATATCCCGCCATGCGAAAGTTGTCAGAATTGCTCCAAACTAACTTCTATACTGTCATAGGCGTCAAGTAAGCATTTCTCCCTTCTGAACTCTCAGGAAATTATATGTTTTAGCCGTATTCCGTCAAGTTGAAGTATAGTTGATATTGTTATTAAAAGTTATCGTTTTTTCCGAATTGAGTATTAAACTAGTCCCATTTTTCCAGTAATACGATTACAATTTGAAAGGGCTATTGAATACAAATTGAAACTCTCCAGTTAATCAGAAATCGACAATCCAGGCATGTAAGGATATCCCTTCGGCAAGTTACGTTCATCTTAAAGTTAGTACAACTTGTGTATCTATAGTATTTCAGCGTAAACCTATTGTGGTCAGCTGTTATGAACCGAGTTGAGAAGATAGTGATAAACTAGTAACCCTCGTTAGAGTTAACCCTAGCTAGATTGGTTCTGCTATCGATGTAAGGTTGTCAGATGTTGTTTCATAATGAGTTCTATTATATTGAGGCTGCGAGGGCCATTTGAGTTCCATTTATTGAGGCCACAAGGGCCATACAGAGTTCTATTTATGAAGGCCGCGAGGGCCATTTGAGTTCTATTTACTGAGGCCTCGAGGGCCATTTGAGTTCTATTTATTGAGGCCACGATGTCCATTTGAGTTCTATATACTAAGGCCGCGAGGGCCATTTGAGTTCTATTTACTGAGCTCGCGAGGGCCATTTAAGTTCTATTTACTAAGGCTGCGAGGGCCATTTGAGTTCTATTTATTGAGGCCGCGAGGGCCATATAGAGTTCCACTTACTGAGGCCGGGAGGGCCGTATTGAGTTCCACTAGATTGAGGCCACGAGGGTCGTAATGAATTTCACTAGATTAAGGCCGCGAGGGCCATCCCGAGCTACAGCGTACACACCACCCTTAGTACTCAGGTAATAGGAGTGGACTTTGTTTGTACTTTCCGGGGCTTATGTGGGCCAAGGTAGGTTTTTTTGTGTTGTTTGTACCTTCCAGGCTTATGGGGCCCAGTTAGGTTCTTGTTTGCTTGTATAGACTTGTTGTGTAGATAATTCAGATAGTGAAGGTATTCAGATTAAATCCTTACTCTCTTCCTTTAATTACTACTGTTTTACCAATTTTCAGCCAGTTATTATCTTTCTTCTTTACATATTCGATACATGTTGTACTGACGCCCACAGGGGGCGCTGCATTATTTGCCTACAAGTGCGGATAGACACGGTTCGGGACGTTCCTAGCCTCCAGCTGAAGTTAGTAGTTAATTCAGCTTCTTCCCTCCGGAGTTGAAAGTCAGTAGAGATTTGTACTTTGATGTACAATTTATGGGTAGGTCAGGGCCCTGTCTCGACCTTTATATCACTCCTAGAGGCTTGCAAACTGTTGTACATCCCTTGTAGTTAGTTGCAGTTGGCCGTGTGGGGCCCATGTATGCTTTATTTCCTGTGTTGGCCGTGTGGGCCTTGTTTAGCTGTTAGTTGGTGGCCTTGTCGGCCATAGTATAGTTTAATGCCTGATTTACTTTTCAGTTATGACTTGGTGGCCTTGTTGGCCTGTATAGGATCCCTGTTATGGCATTATTGTGGTAGTTGTCTTCTTTTACAGGTGGGCTTGTCGGCCAGGGGCTGTACTTACAGCCGAGATATAGCCCATTCATTTCTTTAATTAAGTGTCAAACGTTCCCTAGTATAATCAGGTTAGCTCAGACTAGTAGGGCACTAGGTGTCAGTCATACCTCCCAAGGTGGGGCGTGACAGAAGTAATTGGGGAATAGAAAAGAAAGAGGTGATAAAATTATCATAATAGGTGATAAAATTATCATAATATGTGATTTCGCGGGTACAAAGAACCTCGAGTTTAGATCATTGGATTTCCATTTTAGTTGTGGAATCATAAGGATTACATCTAATGTATGTTCCGAATAAGATTCCAAAGTATGGTCATGGGTGTAGGTGTTCAGGTTGTTCATGCGTCGTATGAGTTAGTGAGCTAGTAGGTCACTTTGATGGTCTAGGTGCTTATGAATATTATGGTTTCCTTTTAAATAATAGTTCACTTGAGAAGGTCTATGTGTGTATGATTTTTATATTACCTGTTGAATTAATTGTTACTCCATACTAAAGAAGGGTAATTTGAAAGTAGGGAGCGGGTAATGTGCTTATGCTTAGTAGGTGAATTGAATGCGAAGAATCACCATGAGAGGAATCTGTTGAATGCGAAGAATCACCATGAGAGGAATCTAAGGGAAGAATTGGGTCAGAGTACCACTGCAGTGGGCTATAACTACCGCAGCGATATCGAACCCGCGATAGTAATTCCACCGCAATGAGGCCTAATCTAGCGAGTTGGCTAGTTTACACCACGATTCGAACAATTTTGGGGAATGAGTAACTGATTGTGAAATGGCCTCGGGTCATGATTTTGCTATAGATTGTAATGAATAACTCTTGGTGTCGAAGGTAATTTTGTTGGATGAATTGAATGTGATCTACTGTTCCTGAATCTTTGGGTGAAATCTGTGGTGACCAAGTTAGAGAACAAGGAGAAATGTTGAAATAGAAGAATGAGTCATTTTTTTATGTTGATATGAGTGTCTTGTACCCAAGGTGAGCATCCTGGGAGAACAATATAGATATGATTACACAGACAGGTATGATGAGATTTTCATACGGTTGGGTGTACAGTACATGGATTTTTAGAGTCCCCTGTAGGTCATGACTAGAAGGGCAAACATAAGACCCTCTGCATTTGTGTATAGTGATGTGACAGAGGCGTATGTCGGCACATCACCAGTGATTCAACTGTGAGATAGAGATCAGAACAAGTATGCATACTAGTGACAAATAACAAATATACAAATGTGTGATAGACGTATATATACATAGATAAGATATGGGATATACCGATATTTGATTCGGGTGTGGTATGAAGGATACAAATGTGATATGAGGTATACCGATATGATACATGTATGGTATAGATGTGCATAAGGTATGTGATGACCCGAGTCTACACCCTAGACAAGACATGGTACTTGGAGCCACAAGTGACCCCAAGCGAACCCATGGCTTAACATTGCAATGGTATACTAATTTAAACGTTAGCGGAAGCTATGTAAAGATAATTATTCAAATAATACTATTTTGAAAATAGTAAACATAACTGAAATGAACATTGAACAACTGTGTCTGAAAGCCAGCTAAAAGATGAGGAGTTGCTGGGACAAGTCCCCAGCTAACTCTAAAGTCTGACTATATAAAGAACTGACTAAAAAGAAAACATCGTCCACGAACAATGAGGACTCACCAATAGCTACCGCTACTGAAATCACCGGGAGGGAACTACTTACGCTGCTATGACTGAGAACCTGCACCTATATCATAATACGATACAACACGGAATATGCATCAGTACTTTGAATGTACTGAGCAAGTGAGATATACATAAAAAACATGGAAATAAGCAACTGAATTGAGATAACATGAAATGACCAACTGGTACTGAATACTGATAGAAATTGAGCTATAACTATGTTAAGGTCAATATAGACCCTAACTGACTGTCATAAACATGTCCTGAAACTGAGTGACTTAACTGAACTAAATGGAGACTGAGTTGAATTGAACTGCACTGACAAGTGGGAGAGTCTATAACCGATATATGACAACGTGAGTTAGACGTGGAGTCCGATGTATACACCCTATCGATGAGAAACCACTGTACCTTGCCAGGGTATAGTGGCTGAGCTGGGTGATCATAAGTTTGAGGCTTGTTTGGGCTAATGACCTACGGTGGCAATGTAGTTTTGGGAACCTGGGCGCGCTAAAACCCTGGTCTGCTCGGTGCTAAGTCCTACTCCTACTGGATAGTCCTAACTTGACTACTAAATTGATAGCTCAAAACTGATGCTCTAGACTAAGTCAGAAATACTTATCTAGAAGTAACTTAAGAGTCTGTAGGACCTGATAACTGAAAGCTAGCATTCTAAGACTAGCTAGAGCTGCTTATCTGGAAGTGTTGTAACCGTCTAAAGAACAAACTGATCACTGGAATTAGGGAGTATTACTAAACTCCTCAAGAAATGACTATCGTCAAACTTATCAGCCAACTTATTGGAAGATACTGAAAAGGACTAGTTATTGATTGAGACTGAACTAGCATTCAAACTGACTGTGAACTCACATGATGATAATAACATGGAAATCCAAGAACTAACAGAGTAAAGAAACGTTTATATCTAGACAATTAGGCAAGACTCAGTTTACTATATTCATAGAACTAGGGCTAAAACAATACTTCATGAAGAGAATAACAACATGCTTAATAAGTAGTGAAAACATAGCAAGAATTCATAGAACTACAATCCACAAGAAACATTCAGAATATGATCGAAAGTTAACCCTATTTTTGATCTTCAAGGCTAGAACTGATAAGAAATTACAAGAAGGTTTTGGGGCACAAGGGAAAAGCAATCCCCTTGTTGAATTCTCACATACCTGGGGTCGAATTTCCTAGGAAGAACTTGGAGAATCTGAGAAGAAAACTTGAAGACCTAGCTTTTCTCTAAGAGAACTATATGTTGTTGTTCGTACTTCTGCTATCTGGTTTTTCTAGAAAGAATGAAGGAGAGGATCGACTACTCCTCTAAAATCCCTCCTAAAAACACCCTATACGACATAGTTTAGAAGTTAAGTAGATAGGGTTTTATGAAATTTTCCCTGAAACACTTAATGAAATTTTTTCCCTTCAGGTGGTATGACTCAACCAACGAGTCGTACCATGGTCGTACGTCCCGTACCATGAGTCTTGCTTAGGGACTCTGCTCGACCAATTCCTCTAAAGTTTTTCACGGATGACTCCTACGACTCGTAGCTACATCCCACGATTGGTGTTATGACTCGTAACTAAACCCTGAGCCTGCATTTGATCTCTATCACAACTCATCCTACAAATCGGACCTTGGTTCCACGAGTCGTACTTTGACTTGGGATTACTCAAGATTTCCCTGCCAAAATCTCTGAAATTTTCCACGACGACTATATACGATCCGTAACTCCGTGGTACGATCCGCTATATCAAGTCATGGTTCCTCCAACCTTAATCTCTGACATTCACCATCCCCCGAGTTACAAGTCATGGTACGGCTCGTACCTCGATTGTATGGGTCATACTGTGACTCGTACTGAGGAAATTTTTGCTAGTTTACTACAGAATCAACTTTTAAATTTCCAAGCTAGTCTTAGGAAGTTATGAGGTATTACAATATCTCCCCCTTGGGAACATTCATCCTCAAATGGATACTAACTAAGTAAGCTGAAAGACTGGGAAAAGAGCTGCAATTCCCAAACAGAAAACTATAAACTGATTTCTGAAGGAGTGACTGATTCCGAACTGAAACAAGCGTACTAACTGAGTTAACATAACTATTGTGCACATTGAAAACATGAATAGAGCTAATGAGTATGGAGCTGAATAGAGTATTGAGGAGGAATTTAATACTTGATGCTGAAACTGATCTGGAAGGTAATAAATGGGGATACTTAAAGCCGCTCATTTTCTACTGGTCAAAACCATGGATTCGGCGGAGGATTATNGAGTATTGAGGAGGAATTTAATACTTGATGCTGAAACTGATCTGGAAGGTAATAAATGGGGATACTTAGCCATCATGTTCGCTTCTACTTGCCATGTGGCTCCCTCAACTAGCTAGTTTCTCTACAAAATCTTTACTGAAATGACCTTGTGGTTTCTCAGCTTACGAACCTGAAGGTCTAGAATTTGAACTGGGACTTCTTCGTAAGAGGGACTATCTTTTACCGTGGCATAACTGAGGTCGGATCACAGATGTACTTCTTCAATCGTGACACATGGAAGACTGGTTATACAGATGCTAACTCTAAAGGTAATTCTACCTTATAGGCCACATTGCCAATTCGCCTCAGAATATTGTAGGGTCCTACATACCTTGGACTAAGTTTCACTTTCTTTCCAAACCTCATAACCCATTTCATAGGTGAAATATTCAAATAAATCCAATCATCTACTACAAATTCTAGTTCTCTTCTCCTCACATCTGCATATGATTTCTGGCGACTCTGAGCTGTTTTCAACCCTTCTCTGATAAGCTGCACTTTCTGCATAGCCTCATGAACTAAATCTGGCCCTATCAACGTGGCTTCACCGACCTCAAACCATGCTATAGGAGATCTACACCTCCGACCATATAATGCCTCAAACGGAGTCATCTGAATACTGGAGTGGTAGCTGTTGTTGTATGAAAACTCGATGAGAGATAGGTGATCATCCCAACTGCCCTTGAAGTCGATACACATAATCCCTCAACATGTATTCTAAGGTATGAATAGTCTTCTCATCTTGTCCATCTGTATGAGGGTGAAAAGTTGTGCTAAGCTTGACCTAAGTACCAAGTCCTTTATGAAATGACTTCCAAAAATGTGAGGTCAACTAGGTACCTCTATCTGAAATGATGGACTAGGGGACTCCATGCAGTATGACCAACTCCTGCATGTACAGTCTAGCATAATCCTCAGCTGAGTCTAAAGTTTTAACTAGGAGGAAATATGCTGACTTAGTCATCTGATCTACGATCACCCAAATGGAATCATGTTGCCGACGAGTACGACGTAGCCTATAATGAAGTCCATATTTACTTCTTCCCACTTCCACGTGGGTATGCTGATATCCTGAGTCATACCCCCAGGTCTCTGATGTTCAACTTTAACTTGCTGGCAGTTCGGAAACTTAGCCACAAATTCTACAATGTCCCTCTTCATGCCATTCCACCAGTACATTTCCTATAGGTCACGATACATCTTAGTGGCACCTGGGTGAATAGAACACCTGGAGCTATGGGATTCTGCCAGTATTCGCTGTCTCAAGTCATCTACGTCTGGATTGTAAAGTCTGTTCTGGTAATGAAGCACACCATCTCCCCCTTTGGAGAAAAACTCCACTTCCTTTCTTGGAACTGCTTCTTTCAGCTGGAGCAGTATGGGATCTTCATCCTGCTTTAACTTAACCTCAATAATTAACAAAGATTCTGAACCACTCTGCATTACTTTTTTCCATACTTTCCGCATTTAGTTCTAGCTATTTCTGCACCTTCTAATCGACCTGAACAACATATACAGATCCCCTCCACCTCTTCCCTTAGCTGAATCCACCAACTGCACTCCCAACCGAGCTAACCTGTGAATATCCTTTGTCAGCTCCTTTCTTCCCCCTTCAACATGTGCAACACTTCCCATGGACATTCTGCTTAAGGCGTCAACTGGCACATTGGCCTTGCCTAGATGATATAGCACGCTCATGTCATAATCCTTCAATAGTTCCAACCACCTCCTCTGACGAAGGTTCAATTCCTTCTGACTGAACACGTATTGAAGGCTCTTGTGGTCAGTGAATACATCTACGTGAACCCCGTAGAGGTAATGTCTCCAAATATTCAATGCAAACACTACCGCTACCAGTTCAAGATCATGAGTTGGGTAGTTCTTCTCATGAACCTTGAGTTGTCTGGAGGAATAAGTTATCACCTTACCCCGCTATATCAAAATGCAACCGAGGCCAACTCGGGAAGTGTCACAATAGATTACGAACCCATCTGTTCCTTCTGGTAAGGTCAAAACCAGAGCTGTAGTGAGTCGAGTCTTCAGCTCCTGAAAACTCTTCTCACATGCGTATACCACTAAAACTTCACCTTTTTCTAAGTTAGTTTATTCAGAGGGGACACGATGGAAGAAAACCCCTCTACAAACCGTCAGTAATAACCAGTTAAACCTAAGAAACTCCTGATATCTGTTGGGGAAGTGGGTCTTGGATAGTCTTTTACTGCTGCTATCTTTTGAGGATCTACCTGAATACCCTCACCTGAGATCGCATGACTGAGGAAGGCTACTGAATTCAGCTAGAATTCACATTTGCTAAATTTGGCGAACAACTAGCGATCTCTGAGAGTCTGCAACACTATCCTCAGATAGTTAGCATGATCTTCCTCATTTCTGGAGTATACAAAAATGTCGTCTATGAACATAATGAGAACATGTACAGGTACGATTTGAACACCCTGTTCATCAGGTCCATGAAAGCTAAAGGAGCATTGGTTAGATCGAACGACATAACCATAAATTCATAGTGGGCATATTGAATTCTGAAGGCTGTTTTCGGTATGTCAGATTCCCTGACCCTAAGCTAATGATATCCCGATCTGAGATCTACCTTGGAAAAACAACTAGCTCCCTAAGGTTGATCGAACAAGTCATCAATCTGGGGTAGGGGATACTTGTTCTTGATTGTAACTTTGTTCAGATGACGGTTATCAATGCACATTCTGAGAGTACCGTCTTTCTTTCGCACGAACAACACTAGATCACCCCATGGAGAGATGCTGGGCCTGTAAGGAGGAATAGAGATGGGCTACGTGTCTGGAATAAGGTCTATTCCAAAGTCTATTTTCTGCTCTGGAGGGACTCCAAGAAGATCTTCGAGAAACACGTCAGGGAGTTTGCTGACAACTGGAGCTAGCTGAATAGTTGGGGTTTCGGAGCTAGAATCTTTGACCAAAACTAAGTGATAGATGCACCCTTTAAAAATCATCTTCTTTTCCTTAAGGTATGAAATAAATTGACCCTTAGGTACTGAAACACTACCCACCCATTCTAAGACTAGCTCATTGGGAAACTGAAACCCGACGACTCTAGTTCTGTAGTCGACTAAGGTATAACTGAAATGTAACCAATCCATGCCAAGAATGAGGTCAAAATCAATCATGTATATCTCTACTAGATCAACTAGAATAACTTTACTCAACACTGAGACTGGGCAGTTTCTATATACCCAGGTGGCTCTAACTGACTCACCAACTAGGGTAGAGACTGAGAGTGGTTCTAAGAGGACTTCTGGGTTGATATCAAACTGAACAGCTGCAGGAGTCACAAATGGAAGTGTGGCTCCTAGATCTAGTAGGTAATATACATATAGATGAAAAAGACATAACATACCCGTGACCACATTAGGTGAGCTCTCCAGATCCTGACGAGAAGACAAAGCATGAAAGTGGTTTTAGCACTGACCTCCATTCATACCTAAAGTATTACCCTGCTGAGCTGAACGACCTACTGGGGCTGCTGAAGTAGTAGACTAAGTTTTCCCCTATCCTACTGACGGACACTCCTTTAGCTTGTGACCTTGTTGCCCACATCCGCAACAACCCCCTTTGCCCATACGACATTCACCTGGATGGTTCTTGCCACATTTAGGACAAGTTGGAAAGTGATTGCTGGAGGTGTGACTCTGGGACTGGGATCCTGATGCTCCACCCTTTCAGTCCTTGTGGGGTCGAAAAGAAGGAGCACTGGCTGATGTGGGTGCTGGAGGTCTCTACTGCTGCTTCTATTGGCAACTACTGCCGCCTGGCCTCTGCTGGCTATATTCAAACTGTCCTGTTTTGTCCCACTTGCTTTTCCTCTCTATATCTTTCAATTTTTCTACCTCTATTTGCTGGAAATGAATGATGAGGCTGGAGAGGTTAATGTCTTTGATTAGCATAACGATTTTGCATTCTTTAAGAACCAGGTCTGAAACCTCATTCACAAACTTAAGCATACGAGCCCTCGCCTCAACTACCATCTCTAGGGAATACCTCGACAGCTGAGTGAACTCCAATGAATAATCTTCCATCATCCTGTTACCTTGCTTCAAATTCATTAATTCAGAGACCTTGGCCTCCCTTAGTTCCCAAGGAAAGAATCTATCGAGAAATGACATAGCAAACTCATCCCACTCCACTGATCCTGCTTCAGCTAGCCTCCCTTCCTTCCACTGGTCATACCAAATCTGAGCCAACCCTTTCAACTAGTAGGCAGCCAAATCAACACTCTCTATGAACTAACACCCATAATTCGGGTGATCTTCCGTACCTCATCCATAAACTTCTATGGGTCTTCTCCCACCTTAGATCAATAAAAAGCTGGAGGGTTCATTTGGGTGAAGTTCCGAACCCTAGAAGCTATTGCAGACCCATTCACATTTACTGGAACCACCTGCAGGTTCACTTGGTTGGTCACAGTCTGAGCCAACAGCTAAATCGCTACTCGAAATTCTATAGAAGACACTTAATCGTCTTGAGGGGCTGCTGGAGCTTGTGGGGAAGGTCGGTTGGCATTGCCAGCTCTCCTTCCATTTCATCATTTTGGAGGCATATTTTCACTGAAATGAATAGAGCACTATTAGGAGGACATTTTTGGGATTAAACTCAACACATGATTAGGAGTATGAACAAAAGGGAAATTTCCTAAAAATTCCTTATAGACTCCCACTCATAAGTGTGGCGTGCTTCACACCTATGAAAAGGACTCTACTTGATGGGCTTTTAGACATCCTAGGATACTCTAAACCTAGGGCTTTGATACTAAGTTTGTCACGACTTGAGTTTACACCTTGGAAGAGACACGGTACTTGGAGCCACAAGTGACCTAAAGCAAACCCATCACTTAACAAGGCATAGGTATACTGATTTAAACATAAACGGAAGTTATGTAAAGATAATTATTCAAATTATACTGTTTTGAAAATAGTAAACATAACTGAAATGAACACTGAACAACTGTGTCTGAAAGCTAGCTAAAAACTAATGAGTTGCTGAGATAAGTTCCCAGCTAACTCTAAAGTTTGACTAAATAAAGAATTGACTAAAAAGAAAACATCGTCCCAGAATAATGAGGACTCACCAATAGTTATTGCTGCTGAAATTTTCGGGACGGAACTACTGATGCTTCTACAATTGAGAACCTGCGTCTGTATCATAATACAATACACCATGGAATATGCATCGGTACTTTGAAAATATTGAGTAAGTCAGATATACATAAAACATGAAAATAAGAAACTAAATTGAGATAACATGAAATGACCAACTGGTACTGAATATCGATAGAAATTAAGCTATAACTGTGCTAAGGTCAATATAGATCCTGACTGACGGTCATAAACATGTCCTAAAGTTGAGTGACTGAACTAAACTAAATTAAGACTAAGCTGAATTGAACTTCACTGACAAGTATATAACCGACATATAACCATGTGAGCTAGACATGGAGTCTGATATATACACCCAATCGGTGAGAGCCCATTGTACCTTGCCAGGGTATAGGGGCTGAGCTCGGTGATTAAGCAACGTTTGTATCTAGACAATTAGGCAAGACCCAGTTTACTATATTCATAGAACTACGACTATAACAATACTTCATGAAGAGAATAACAACATTCTTAATAAGTAGTGAAAACATAGTAAGAATTCATAAGAACAACAATCCACAAGAAACATTCAGAATCTAACCGAAAGTGAACCCTAATTCTGATCTTCAAGGCTAGAGCTGATAAGAAATTACAGAAATGTTTTGGGGCACAAGGGAAGAGAAATCCCATTGTTGAATTCCCACATACCTGGGGTCGAACTTCTTAGGAAGAACTTGGAGAATTTGAGAAGAAAATTTGAAGCCTTAAGTTTTCTTTGAGAGAACTATCTGTGGTTATTCGTACTTCTGCTATTTGGTTATTATGGAAAGGATGAAGGAGAGTACCGACTACTCCTCTAAAATCCATCCTAAAACACCTTACATGACGTAGTTTAGAAGTTAAGTCGATAGGGTTTTACGAAATTTCCCCTGAAAAACTTAATGAAATTTCTGCCTGTCAGGTGGTAYGACTCAACCTATGACTCGTACCTTGGTCCTACAGTCCATACAATGAGTCATGGTTAGGAATCTTCTCCAACCAATTCCTCTAAAGTTTTCCATGGATGACTCCTATGACTTATACCTACATCCCACGATTGGTGTTATGACTCATAACTAAACCCCGAGCCTGCATCTGATCTCTCTTATGACTCATCCTATGAGCCGTACCTTGGTTCCACGAGTCATACTTTGACTCGGGATTACTTAGGATTTCCCTGCCAAGATCTCTGAAATTTTTCCCGATGGCTATATACAATCCATAACTTTGTGGTATGATTCGTTACATCAAGTCGTGGTTCCACTAACCTTAATCTCTGACATTCACCATCTCCCCCAGTTGCGAGTCATGGTATCGCTCATACCTCGATTATATGGGTCGTACTATAACTCGTTTTGAGGTAATTTTTGCCAGTTTTCTGCAGAATCAACTTTTAAATTTTCTAGCTAGTCTTAGGAAGTTATAGGGTGTTATAAGGTAAGACCAATAAGGTGCAAATATATATACATGTAGTTGTGTCTTTAATGTGGATATGATGTCACTAATATTATTGATTGCTTTACAAGTTTATAAAATACTTGTATTGATTGATGGTTATGGATGATTGTATTGTTAACATGGTTACATTTACTCCATGGTTGGTTGCTTGAATTTGGTTGAGTCTAAATTAATTGAGCTAAGTTGACTTTGTACTAGTTTTAGTGTTGGGTAGTTATGTCAAAAATGTTACATGCTGGGTGAGTCTTAACTATGGGAGCAATCCCATTAATAAATATAGAGTTTAGTTGGTAAAAGATAATATGTATTGTTAATAATTAGCGATGAACGAGTAAAGGCTAACCGACTTCAGTATATTGTAAGGGAGTAGTTGTAGGGAGTAACTGAAGAAGGTTTAATTAATAGTAATTGAAACAGATAAAGGCTAAGGGGATCATAGTCTAAAGAATGGAAGTGGAGTTGAGGAAGAGAAGTACCAGTCAATATCGAGCTACAACTTAAGCAGGTCACGCTACAGCGGGTTGGCTTCAGCTGCCATAAAATCGCGGCAACGGCCTAGTAATCGCTACATTGGAATAATGGTACTAGTGTAGAAATTGAGAGTGATGAATTATTTGTTGAAATTATGGTTTATTCATATATGTATTGATGTAAAATGGTGTACTTAATTTGATGAACAAATTAAGAAACTGGACATAACCTACGTGTTTGTTGTTGTTATGGTTAGTAAGGATCAATCGATTGTAGGTTGATTATATACCATTGCGCGAGCTAATCTTAGTCGACCGATGATGCCTATCAGTATGTGTGGTGTACTGATACTACCTTGCTATATTTTTTTGTGTAGATTTGGCAGGTTGAAGTTTCACGATTGACGTGGAGTAATCATCAACAACTTTCGTATTCTTTCTATAGACGAAGCTGTGTCGTCTTATCTTGTCAGTATTCTATTAGAGCTCTTAAACCTGTTTAGACTAGATTCTTGGGAGAGTCAAGATTCACGGAGAATTTGATGTATTGTTATGCTTGGGTAAATGTTGTATGGTGTAAGGTTATGAAACTCATAACATTTATTTTATTGTATTAGAAAGAGGGTTCTTCTGTCGAGTCAAGTCGAGTAGGTGCCCGCACAATCACCCATTTGGGTCATGAAAATATTAAACTTAACATATTACTATTCATATATAAGTTGTATGGACTTACATAGGCTTGTTTAGTTCTTTGCTCGACCCTTGTGTCCGAATCTGACTCATTCTTCTTCTTCTTCTTTACGTGGGTAGCCCGAAATAGCTCCTCTTGAGTTCGGTCGCGACCCAATTTTTTTCCTTCAAACAAAATGTAATTAAAGTTATCCAATATATAAAATTTAATCAAATTTATACAAGTATTAAATATAATAATTACTTACTAATTCTGTAGCTATCATCCCTTGGCTCTTTGCACCCCTAGTGTGCACTTCCACCTTTCCGTTCCCTCCTGACCTTCTTCGCCTATTCATACTTTGCCTGAAATTCTAATGTGCACCAATATTTCATAAGCTCCTTGTAAAGATGAGGTAGCATCCATTTAGGCCTCTTGTTCTTTTCTCTGGCATCTCTAAACCAATCGAACATTCTGGAACTGCCCTTCCTCTCAAAGTCATGGGTATTGTCTTATCGTGCTAAGAAAGCCAAGTACACAATGTCCGCAATCAAATGATCAATAGTGTTAGATGATATATAATAATCAATAGTAAGAGAAGAATTTTACCAAATAATAATTAGTTTGTATACCTTAAACTAATTAAACATGCCTTGTCGTATCCAATGTGGTGTTTGATGAAGGGCGCACTCACACACTTCATAGACATAATTTTTTTCCATACTTTGCTATGTTTTGAGGACAAATTATGTGTGTTTTCATGGGTTTATGTTATATATTTGTGAAAATAGCTAACGCACATGATTGGATGCTTTCAGGTCTAAAAAAAGGATGGATTTTGGTGTATTTGATGCTTTGGAATGAATTTTAATAAAATGGAATAAAGTGAGGACTGGGAGGAGAAAATCTGAAGAAGTTTCTAGTGAAGGTAACAAGTGACATAACGAGTCGTCGTGTGAAATGACGACTCGTCGTCAGACACTGTGAGCATCCTTCAAGTTCACTTGAGTATGTGATGATCCATGGCCACGAGGGACCTAACGAATCGTGCCTAGTCCTAACGAGTCGTTAGGTGACTTGTTTCCACGACTAGGCCTAATGTTGAGGACGATTATGCTTGACTGATCATGAGTCGTTACTTAATTCATGACCACTGACGACTTGAAGTCCGTTTTTAATTAGGCTAAAAATCTCAAATTAAATCCATGAAGGAAAAAAAGAAGGTGCAACGCGACAAGGCTCCAAACGACCCAAAAATGGATTTCCCACTTCAACTAGGAAAAGGAAATTTAAATCCCAAGTCAAATTCATCAAGGAAAAGGAAAAGCATAAATCTACTACTATAAATA